>JAVJIF010016955.1:0-94963 GCA_038442645.1 Agave tequilana | reverse complement strand
TAAGTCTTTCAAAGAGAATGGGACGAAAATAACTTAACGGCGTCTACTCCCATGTTGGGTATTTTCATCATGATATATACTTCTCAAATTTCTTATGAAAAGTATGCATCCTCGGATTCAAATCCATGAAACTTGGGAAGAGTGTTAATTTCTTGTGGGTTCAACTAAAATTGGTTGTCTCTTACATCGGGAGCTGAATGCAAGATGGAAGAGAGGTCTTAATAGAATAGCACCTATTCTGCAGTGATGGTGGTTGTGCCATTTGTGGATCGGGTTTGTATTTGGGTGTGGAACTGTTCCTAATTAGTCTAGATGTGGTTGGGTCTCTTAACCAAGCTGACATGCACAGTTAACAAAACAAGTTCATCCAATCAATCAAAGAAAAAAAATAATAAAATCAAAAATTAAGAATTAAAAATCTAATCTAGGGTAAGCTTGGACGTAGACGACTCCTAACTTTAGACTGTTCTTTGGGAGGTATATTGCCCGACCTTAACCACAAGTTAATCGGCCAGGTAGGTGGCAAGATTGATCGGTCCACATATATTGCATATATATTGTCACATTATTATGTTATTATCTAATAAATCCATTAATAAAGTCTTATTTTTCTTTATTAAGTGCAGGCCATTGTTTAAGGAAAGGGAAGAAAAAAGCCTAAAAGCCATCAAATTCTGATTTAATTCAGAATTAATTCGAAATCAGAACATCAGGGCAGATTATGGCAGATTAGGGAGGTTGAAAATCGGTTAATTTAGTTTTATAAGAATCCAAATCGGTTAGCTTGAGAATCACGAAGATTAGATTAGAATCAGAGCCAAACAGTGAATCCAGCCAGACAAAAGGGAGCCAAATCCCACGCCAGCCAGACCTCCACCAGGATGTGGCCATTTAGCCACATCCTTGCTGCGGATTCGGGCCAAAGCCGTGGATCCGTGGCTTGTTGGTAGAGTAAGGGAGCGTTTGCTCCCCTTATCTCCTCACTCCTTTCCCTCTGGGTTTTTTCCTATAAAAGGCAGGGTTTGTACTGAAAAAGGGAGCGAAGACTAGGATTAAATTTCTTGTTCATTTTAGGGTTTAGGTTCTTTGTTAGATAGTATAAAGAAGTTATATCTCTATTTTCTAATTTGTAGTTCAGTCAAATACCAGTGAGGAGAGGAACAGAGTGATTGTAATCTGAAGATTGAAGTGACATCAATAAAGGTTCAAAGCGTCTCTTCTTCTTCTCCAATTCACGGGTATGTCTTATTTTATTCATGTCTTGTTTTGCATTATTCATGAGTAGCTAAACTTATTTCCTGGGCTCACTAATTAATCTCTTCTACCTCCTGTCTCTCGATTGGTTTTTATTAAAGCGACTCTCTTGAATCATAATAATGCCTGAGTTAAACTTTATTTTGAAAGCTCATGAGGATTCTTTTCTTTTAAACTTGGATTTCAAAAACACAAATATCTTTAAGATGTTTTTATTCCATACTTGCTTCTTCGCGCTTGATGGTTTAACATTCTCTTTTTATGATATGTTAAAAAAGGCCTTAAGATTTAATCAAAATCATCTTATTTGTTTTACTTAGACATTAAAAGAAACTAAAAGTTTTGCCTATAATAAAAGTGATGCACAAAATATTCTTGAGATAAGTAAGTATTTGAGTAGAAAATAGGAGCTCAGATCTTTCCTATATTAAAACAATCAAACAATCTTCATCATTTTTTTAAAGATCACCTTTTTCAAAGCCTTATCTAAGTTTAAGTTTTTTTTTAAATCACTTCCCTTCTCTCCATTCTCTTTTCAACTAAAAAATAAACACCATTCTTTGCTTTTCTAACAAAAACACCGAAAAGCTTCTATCGCATTCCTCCTCGTGGACACGACCCGGTAGCCCAAAACTAGACGGTAATTCTTATCACTTTCATTCATGATCAATTTTGGCGTCGTTGCCGGAGAGGGAACGGTGTAATTATTTTCTAACAAGTTTGGTGTCTTGTTTCCGGGACGTCAAGAGTCAGATTTAGTATTCAAGTTTTACAGGAGAAGACTTGTTATTCTGTGCCCCTATTCTCAAAAGTAGGAAAAAGAATTTCAAGAAATTGCAGTGCAAAATTTGAAATTTTTTGTTGGACTACTAAAAAACTTTTTTCAGGACATATTGTTTGCAAAAAATAAGTTTTTGTGTTATTATTCTTGCTATATCTGATATTCACAATCTATTTTTTTAATCCAACAGTAATCTGACTGATTGTTAATTATTTAAAAAACGTTTAGACTTGCATTCTAGGCATTTGTCTAATTACGTTTATTTTACAATTACTGTTAAAGATAACTAGAGACAAGGTACGTATACATAGCATATAGTTTAGGAAATATTCTTGAGTGATATTGTTTTTGAATGTTACTTTTCTATATTTTGCACACTTTGCACAATCACTCTAAGGGCGAAACCCAAACCAAGATAAGGCGGGGAAGTCATTACCCTTAGCCCACAACCATCTCCAAGCACGCACACCTAAGCCTAAGTAAAATCTGATAGACGTTGGCCTTAGGGACATCACAAACTCACTAGGAGATTATCCTAAGGGGGAAGGTGTTAGAATTTGACTCCTGCCAAATCAGTGTCTAGGAAAGGGGTGAGGGGCGAAACCACGAAGGCTGGTGGTTTAGCTTAATTAGGCCCGTCGCTTTCGCGCGGATACCTCTCACCAATCTTACCCTGACTTGGCTGATTAGCTTGTGGTCAAAGTCTGCATTATACCTCCTGTGGACAATCAACCAGTTAGGAGTTGTCTAGGTCAAGGTTACCTTAGACTAGGCTTGGTTGTTTCTCTTGTTGACTATTGGTGAACTTGTTTGTGATTGTGTTTGTGTTTGTGTATGCAAGTGTGGTCAAGAGACCCTAATTCATCTAGGTTGACTAGAAACACATCACCACTCAAGTTTGAACCAAAACCAGATTTGGTTATGGTTCAACCGATATCTTTACAGGATAGGTTCTATCCCATTAGAACCTCACTTCCATCCTGCATCCAACTTCCATCGGTTGGTGAACACAACTTTGAGCTTAAGCCACAGTTCATCAACACACTCCCTAAGTTCTATGGCTTAGAGTCCGAAGATGCTTATTTTTTCATAAGAGAATTTGAGGAAGTATGCTTAATAATGAAAATCCCACACCTTGCAGATGATGCTATTAGGTTGAGATTTGTCCCATTTGCTCTTAAGGACTTAGTCAAGAAATGGCTCTACAGCTTAGCGGCCGGCTCTATTACATCCTGGGATATTTTCATCAAGATCTTCTTGAAGAAATTCTATCTAATTAATAAGACTGCTCTCGTTAGGAAAAATATCATGCAGTTCAAGAAAGAACCTAGTGAACAGTTTTGGAGGTACTTTGAACGCTTCAAAGACCTCCTTGTCCAATGTTCTCATCATGGAATAAAGAAATGGCGACAATGTCAAATTCTTTATGACGGTTTAGACTACTCAACCAGGACCCTCTTAGAAAGCATGTGCCAAGGTGGATTCTTGCAGAAGGATGAAAATGAAGGACGAGATTTATATGAGAATCTAGCTGAAAAACCATCTAATGGGTACCAACTAGTGAAAACTCTAGGAATTCAAACTCCATCTCTTCAAAAGGAGGTTTCCATTCAATTGAATCATCCATAACTAACGAGGCTAAGTTAGCTAACTTAGCGAGAAGACTGGAAGATTTAAAAACTAAGGAACCAAGTCCAGTCAATCAAGTCACCCAAACCAAATTCCAACTCCGGGCTGTACTTATTGTCAAGTCATGAATCATGTATTTGAGGAGTGTCCTGTGTTTTAAGCTCAACAATATTTTCCAGAACCGATGAATGCGGCCTTTTCAAGGCTGAACAATGATCCTTACGCACCAACGTATAATCCTGGCTGGAGAAATCACCCAAATTTATCATGGAGCTAACAAAATAATGACCACCCACGGTCAAACCATGCAACCCACGGTGCTAACGGGTTACTAGGTGCTTGTCTCCAAAGATACAACACTCCTTCACGCTATTTAGATAGCACTACCAAATCACCATACGGTCGAACCGTAGTTAACCAGTACCTTCACAGGATTATGAAAGCAGCAGAACCAAGACAAATTTCAGAAAGAATATTTGTCTTTACTTTGGGAGAACACCCACTGCAGAGAAAGGAGGGAGATAGAAGAATATTCTTCTTTGGAAGTCACAAATTCAGACAACATTCTCTTAAAGAATATGTTGAATTTTCTTAGCATTCTTTTAGAACGAATCTTCAGAATCTGTTGGAAGTCACTTCGGAATCCGAGTTGCAGAATTTTCACTTCCTGTTGGAAGTCACTTCTGAATCTAAGTTGCAGAAGTCCCACTTCGGAATGCAGAGGAAGGAACTTGTTTTCCTTTTCTGTACTGTTTTGTGTTTCTGTCTGTGTTCTGAAATGAGAGAAAAGGAGCGCTATTTATAGCGCTCCGGGAGGGGTAAAACCGTCCGAACCCGACCGAACGGTTGCAACGGTTCGGTCTGAACCGTTGCAACGGTTCATTTCAGACAGAAACCGCCCAACTGTTCGCGGTGGTTTTCTGTCAGCCGTTGCGCTGAGTCGGTTCGGATCCGGATGGCGGAGCGGGTATGATCCGCTGTAACCCATACCCGTGAGACCCGGTTCAAAAAGAACCGGTCCGGGTAGGGAAACCGAGCCCGAGCTCGAGCCCTGCCCAGCCCCGGCTCCGACGTCGGCGTGTCGACATGGTTTCCCCTAATCGCGCGTGAAAACTCCAAGTACCCAAAGGACACACCCTTTGTTCCCATTTTTCTCTATTTAAACTTCAAACTTTCATCCCATGGCCAATGTGAGACTAAATGCTTTTAGTTACCTTTAGTCCCCTTTAGTTTGAATTAGGCAAACTTTAGACTTGAATATCTCATTCATTCGAAGTCAGAATTGAACATGTGAATACACCACCTTCATCTCCAATGGAAGGAAAACACACTCCAACCATTATCCAATTGATTCTATCAACGGATCTCGCCGTAATTCAACTCAAGATTCATATTTAATTCTTCATATTTCCCAACAAATACTGCCGATGCCGTGGCGCAGCACCTCACCAGCCTCAGTACACCTGCCACACCATTTTTCTTCAACAGCCTCTATGACCCTTGTTGCAGTGGGGCAGATTTTGTCCATGGTTACCCGTTCAGCCTTCGTAGCAGGGTTGACCGTGTGTTATCTTGTAGCCTCTCGCTCAACATTGCCGACTATGATGCCCCAACCCAGGCCGTGAAGCCAACTGAGCGCAACACTCGGTATGTGACGGTGTGCTCGCTGTGCCAAAGAAAGTTATGTTGCCGGTGAGTGGCATCAATCTCGGATTCAAGAGGGAGGTGTTGGGGCCTGCGGTAGTTCCTAGGCCGAGGTTGGCTGGAGAGGGGAAGCGGAGGTGGGAGACAATGGAGGACATCCGGAGTGGGATGTGTGCGAAGGTGGTGTGTGTTCACTTGGCGCTAGGGGTGAAGAGTGGCCTGCCATGCGCGCAGAGGGGCCGCGTGGAGGAGGGACAATGCAATGGAGAGTTTGAAGAAAGAATGGGAAGGAGTGAAGCTCATGGAGGAGGCTGTGCCCTTCTTCCAATCGGTGAGGCTGCCGAGGACTGCTAAATATCACATGTTATTTACTCCATGGTGTCCATTTCGGCTGCTTGTATTTGTTCTGACATTTTAACTGTGAAGGAGTCTATATGTGGAGACTTGACAAACCAGCCTATGTTCTTCACTAATTGCAATATGAGCATCCAAACATGCTGATAGATAACTCATCATTTTGGTATTATGTTTTGTTCAATCGATCCAGTTGCCAGTTGCCTGAAATAATGAGCGGGTTTTGGTGCCTGCAATCAGCAGGTGTTTACTGATTCTGCTTGCCAGGGCATTTTATCTTGAGCTTGCACAGCAACTCAGGCTTCTTTGACCTTTCCTGGAGGTGTCACTCTCTCTGTATAAACTACGACGCGTTGCATTTCATTAGCATCTTCATGGTTTTATGTCTGATGCATGCACAAAAATCTTTTTACCCAACAAGTTTGCGTTTCTGTGATGCCTGGCTGCTTATTGTCCTGTAACTTGTATTCTTTTATAGCAATAATGAAGGAGAAATCTAGCTGGTGATATTGATGATTGTAGCAATAATTGAGCAGGATTATTAATGGCTGCTCCAATAGCTTTCAGCTCCATTGTGAGATAGAACCCTGACAGAGTGACAGCTGAGTTCTGAAAAGGAGAGCATTTTATAAGAGTTGAGGTCATTACGAGGACAAGAAGTTATTGATTAAATTGAATGCTGTGGTGCTGCTGCATGCAGTTTCATCTGTATGCCCTTACTCTTTTAGAGGACTAATTTGAAGCTAAGCAAGGTTGATTATTAGGGTCCTCCAAAATCCATTCAACTCAGAGTGGCAACACTTTGAAATTAAAATCAATGATAGCAAGAGCATGCTATTATAAAAAGGTTAATTAGACCTAAAAAATATTAGAAATATATAATCAAAGCAGGTTACATCACCTTGAGGTCAAAAATTGCCACTACGAGGTTCCAAGTGTAACACAACTCATCACTCACTATCCATGTTTTGGTCATACAAGAATTTTGAACAATAGAGGATCAACAAAACTCATGTCAACCTGTCCCAAATTCTGCTTTATATTGAAGGTCAAAACAAAATTTGAAAGAAAATTCCATCAGTGGGGACTGCTGAAAATTTGAATCATTCTGCTCTCTTTCTCTAGTATAGAATGTGGACACACAAAATCATACATCCATGATCTTGCATGGATAAATTGTCTGAATCCATTTTGTTACATGAAAGCAAGCCAAATCGATATCACAAGCCATCAATTGCTGGACTCTTCCACAGGGGGTAGACGAGGAACAACAACAGGTCCACCCCTGACTCTTTCGAGAGCATAGCTTATCCTTAGAGGTCGACCCAAGAATGCCTGCAAAAGGATGCCGATTCAACTATCTGCTGCTAATTGCACTTATTTATTCTTCATGTTTCCATGGAGTACTTGTTTTTGTTTTTGTTTTTTTTTTGAGTTGGGGGGGGGGGGTGGGGGTTGGGGGGGGGGGTGGTGTTGGGGGACCCAATCCTGACACTTAAAAACACCATGTAATATTTTCTTACCTTTCCATCCATAGCATCTTTTGCAGATTTAGCTTCATGATCCATGGAAAAGTTTACGAATCCGAAGCCTCTTGACCGCCCAGAATTCTTGTCATACAAGATCCTCACTGAGACCAAAACAGAGCATAAACACGACTGTCAGGTACGGATAGAGAGTCAAAACAAAAATATGATTTAGAATGCATCAGTGTTCTGGAAAACAAAGAAAACAATCGGGCAATTCACAAACACATGATACAACTCTTACAACTCCCACTAAGCTTTCTTTTCTCTAACATTCCCATAACAAATTAAATGAACAAATTAAATGAACCTGGGATTGTAAGAAATGAACTAATTAGTAGTTACATCTATTGCCGTGATACAAAAAATCAGAGAGTATATTCCAACAACTCCATAAAGTCCTTACCCGTAAACTTTTCTTGTTGGCTACATGATTCCTTGTTAACCATTCAGCTTCATTAAGGCTACCTCCTCTCTTCAATTAGCAATCACCAAACCATTTTTACTGCATAAATCCATGTTCATTTTGGTTTATCCCGAGTCACAATCGCTCGTTCAATTGCAATCCACTGTTGCTCTTATCACTCCTCCCTGAGTGTTTACACTGATTGATCTGTGCTGAAACTGTTGAAACAATTTGAGGTGGTACTCCTAACTTATTCTTGATCAAATCAGTTTCCAACCTCAATGGCCGCTCATCCCTTCCAAGATTCTTCTTGCAGCTGCCCTCATTTTCTAGACATCTTGCTTCTAAATTTCCCAACATTCACAACAATAAAGCATGACCAGCTCTATGGCAATTTCATAAAATCTTCCCTTCAACTTCATAGGTAAAAATTTTTTATACCACAAAGGAGTCCAATTGCGGCGAGGATGTCTCTGCAATCACATTCATCAACAGGCTATAGATTTTTCACCCCCTATACAAGCATCTACTGAAGCACAATGTCACTCGGATGAGTGAGGTTCTATCTCGAGTTTAGCCTGACACCCAGTTGGAGGAAGCAATGAAAAGCTCCACCAACCACTCTGCCAAACGCGACCACGATGGAGAAAAGTCAAAGTCGCAACATGAATCTACTACCAAAATCAGGAACCCGAATCAGGGGCAAACCCGCCTACAAGAGACAGGCGCTCCCAATTCTTTTATCGAACCCGCTCCGAGCCTTTAAATCGACAGAGTACTTCACTCCACTCAGGCTCCCATCAACAAGGTATTCAAGGCCATCAAAGACCAACCATGAGTCAGACGTCTCCAGTACAATCCTACGTTTCCCGGAGCAGAAACCGTCCACTGCTGGAACCTCCAGAAATAGCTGGAAAAGCTTGTCCGCTAGGATTTCCTCAAAGTATATGTCCTTACCCCTTGAAGCAGCCTCCAGATCAGGGCAGCCGAATGCCCGTCGCCTGCCCAACTGCGACACATGATTACCCAATATAAAGCGATTGAGTGATCCCGCATCTTCAATAAAATAGGGCAATACATCCACGATCCCCCCTATATTTCAATTATATTTCATGTGTATTATTTCAATTATCAAATAAAATTATACTTTTGCCTCTTGCCATTGCAGTCCTACCAAGTTTGTTGCTTCACTGATGGATTTCCCCGCTTAGAGGTGACTACAAACCGATCTCTGCTGCTGGAATTTTCCCACTCCGAGTCCTTATTCCATTGCAAGGATTTTCCCCACTTGGAAGCCAAATGCTTGCACGTCCCGCTGATGGGATTTCCCCCACTCGAAGACGGTAACGCAAGCACCAGATTTCAGGGTCCCTCTCGATTAGCCTACGGGCAGTCGAACCCTCTGCTATTGGGATTCCCCCATTCGGAGTCCCCATTCCGCCGCTGAAATTTTCCCACTCGGAAGCCAAATGGTTGCACGCCTCGCTGATGGGATTTCCCTTACTCGGAGACGGCAACGCTAGCTCCAACCTAGGGATTCCCTCTCGATTAGCCTACGGGTAGTTGAAATCCTCCGCTGCTGAGATTTTTTCTCACTCGGAGTCCCCATTCTGCTGCTGGGATTTTCCCCACTCGGAAGCAGTCCCACTGATGGAATTTTTCCCACTAGAAGATGGCTACGCAAGCACCAGCCTACGAGCTCCCTCTCGATTAGCATACGGGCAGTCGAAATCCTCTGTTGCTAGGATTTTTCCCACTCGGAGTCTAACTAAAGTTCACTGCTCTGCTGATAGAATTTTTCCTACTCGGAGACAACATCAAATCCAACTCTGCTGCTGAGATTTTCCTAACTCAGAGACCAAAAGTTTGCAGGTACTGCTGATAGGATCTCCTACTTGGAAACAACAACGCAAACTCTCTAAACCACTCCATATCCAACCAACCATATCAGGGATAGAGATCAACACTACGAAAAGACATAGTCATATTAATTCCAAAAGCCAATAGTAAAAACAAGCCAGCAAAATCTAAGTCAATGTTTTAAAAAACCCGTTATGTATCTCGTTATAACCCGTTACAGAATATAACAACACCTAACCGTTATATAACACTCGCAAAAAACACAGTTCCCAGTAACGAGCACTTTTTGGAGCGTTACGTACGTTACGTTATGAAAATAACATAACGTTCGTAACACGCGTTATTTACACAGTTTGTAAATATAAAACAGCGAAGCGATTTCTCTCTCAAAAAAGATTAAATCAACGTGAAACCCTAAATTGGCTAAGGCAGGTGAAGCATAGAAACACCAAAGTTCCTCCTCTCTCTGCAGTCGACAGCGACAACGACAGTGACTCTCTCGTGCGGTTCCTTCTCTCTACAGTTCCTCTTTAATTTTATCTCTCTCATCAACGAGCATCGAAACACTTCAATTCCTCTCTCTTTGATCTCTCTTCAATTGATGAGGAACTTGTTATTATAATGTTCCAAAAATTAAAAAACAGCATGACTCTTAATTAACGAGGAACTCGTCGTTAATCTCTTTTCGATCTATTTTCAATTGATGAGAAACCATATGACATCGGAGCACACCTCAGTTCCTCGATGCTCGCTAAAATTTGTTGTGAGACTTGCTAAATGTGTTATATATTGTTTTGATTTCTTTTAGATATTTTAAAATTATTTTTCTTTATAAAATTTTTAAATATAGTATATATATTTATTTTTATTAAATAAATATTAAATCGTGTAACCTACGTTATGCGTTACATTATAACCTATGTTAACATAACAAAGGAAAAACGTTATTATTATGTTACCGTTATTTTAAACATTGATCTAAGTATTAACTATTTTCATTCCAAAATTCATTTCCATATTTCAAAATATTTTCATTCCAAATGCCATTCCATTATATTTATTTGATTACATCTAACAAGAGTAATACAATAAATTCTATTACATCTCAGTGTTTATAAATTTGAAAAGAAATACAGCAGATCCAGGTCCAAATGATCCAATCTATCTCGCTAGTCCCGTCTCACCTCTGAACTCAGAGGACACACTCAGAGTCATAAGGGGACATCTACCGGAAGACACCATCCTATTGCTCACGCCGCTATGCAAAGATCTCGACTTCAGTGAAGAGAAGACCAAGAGGCCATAGTCGGAGAGGATGTTTCAACCTAAAACACCCCCTTTCCACTCCCCACGACTCCAAGGTACCCATACCGACGCCATAGTCCCTCTCACGTTGCGAGAAGGACGAGGACTCAGGAAGACCTCCAGAGGGCCAGCGGTGGTGTCCGATGAGACAGACTCTGAAAAGACATGCAAGATAGTGATGAAATCATGTCTGCACCTCGGCATCATCCAGGAAAGATACCATTACCAAACAGAGAGACTCCAGATCACCAGTCGAAGGACTCCATCCCACTAGGAGAAAAGCAAGTGTCTCTTGTTTGGGTAAACTGAAGGCCCATCCGTCCGTCCTGCACATCCCCTCTGACGCGGCAAACTGTCACAGTGACTAATGCGCTGTAACAGTCTATTCACGACGACTAATGCGACACACCTTGCAGAGAGAGTCTGATCATCATTTTCTCATCCTCCTCCCTCTCCTTTTCCTTCATCTGATGAAAAGAAAGGTGGGCGACATGCCGGGGCAGCAAGAAAAGAAGAAATTAGGGTTTCAAAGCATGATTTTTTAAGAAGACATAGAAGATGACTTCCTCCCACAGATTTTCCCTATTCACGGATGAATGAGAAACCTAACCGTCTCCAATTCAAATTTTCAATCCCTGAAAAGTCGGCCCACAATCCCGAAATTTTCGATCAACAATAAAGGCAGAAGATCAATCATCGTCGTCAAACTATAAAACCCTACGATCGCAGTCATAATGACATCAGGATTCGAAGAGACGTACGACACAACTTTTTAGAGATCTAGCCGCAGAATGTGACAACTGACAAGTTGTTCAATCAATAATTCCAGAAGATTCATAGTGATTAAAAAAGGTTCATCGCACTCCTCCGCCGCAAGCGTCATAATAAGTTTTGAGGCATTCATAATCCATCCAAGTATCTTCGCTTACCAGACTTTCCTTTCGCAGACTCCGACAAGTGGGGAAAGGGACATCTATAGTGGTCAAAATTTGACCTTCATCAGGATGATGACACGTGTTCAGGATATCAAGTACTCTCCTCGAGAGATCCACAACTCCCAGAGTCTATCCCGGAGCCTTTGCCACTCCTGGCCATTCGGGAGCTACCCTCCATCCTTAAGATGTCCTCGGTCCGCCACATTCGACCATACCAAGACTTCTACCTCTCTAAAGTCTTTACCACTCCAAGGTCTTCCCTATCCTTAAAGTCCCAACTCTGAACCTGAAGTTCCAATAACAGATCGTCCATGATCTCCGCCTATACTTATGCAACTCTTTCCCCCACGTTCATAACGTGTAAGACCCCTATCAATGCGAGTAGTTATGAACAGTGACAGATTCTTAGGTATGCAATCTTAATCGAGCAACACCAATGATCATAGTCGTTACAACAAATCCGACAAATACAAATCATGCAGTAACAGTAGTCCCTCAATTTCGCCTCCATGCCAGCATCCATGTCTTGTATATATGATCATTCTTCTCCTAGGAGAAGGATCGCTTCCTGAATCTTGAGAACATACACTACATCACCGCACCAGGCAGTTATCCTCTGTGGTCCTTCCTACCAAGCCCGTACTTATCCTCTGCGCGACACATACATCCATTATCCTAGCAGTTATCCTCTGTCAGTTTTTTCATTCCATTTCACTTACTGATTCTCACGCCCAAGGGTCTCAGACGAGTACTACACCGATGCTCCTGCAAAACGTCGACACAACAAGAGAAGAACCGAGTGAGACTCGATAACGGAAGTAGAAGTGATCTACTACTAGCAAACAATAAAGACTAATCACCACAAAACACAAGAACACCAGATTTAACGTACTTCGGCAAGAGTGCCTACGTCCACTAGGAGGACGAGAGAAAGTGTATTGAAAACAGAGAAAAAATAACAAGAGTTATAAGGATTCTCTCTCACAACTCTCAATAGTGGAAAATAGATTTCTTCTTGACTTGCCTTCAAAGGCCACCCCAAGGGGTTTATATAGACTATTAGGACCATCTTAGTCTAACATAAACTCCATCGCCTTAGAGAAAGAAGGAAACTCGAATCTAATTCGAACTGGAAACAAAACCCGAAAAGGAAACTGCGAGCATGCCATTAGTCGACTAATCCATATTATTAGTCGACTAATCTTACTAATTAGTCGATTATACAGTCGACTACTGAGATTACTTTACTCTCAGTTGCGTCATATTAGTTGACTCTTGAAATATCATTAGTCAACTAATCTGCATTAGTCGACTACCATTGGTTATTAGTCGACTAACATATGCACAAACTGTACACACCTATCTGTTCTTGAACTCTGAAGTTTGCACCACCTCCACCTGAATTCTTCTTCAATGAATATAAAGCACCCAAAACGCTAACAACTCCACCTTGACTCAGTTCATTGAGTCCACTTGTAGAAATTGGCCTTCACTTCATTCCCCATGCTTTCTCCCCTTTTGTGACTTCACATGGCTCCCACCCAAGAGCCTGTTCTCCACCTTACCTTTGAAGAACCTGGATGAAGTTCATAAATGCTCTGAACTTCTCCACGGGAATGGTCTTTGTCATAATGACTACTGGATTCTTCTTTGTATTGATCTTCACCAGTCGATCGCCATGTCATTTACAACCCACTGATGTATCTTGTGATACCTCACATTAATGTGCTTCGTCTGCTTATGATGCATGTGATCCTTAGCAAGATGAATAGCACTCTGACTGTCACAATGAACCCGAACTGAATCACGTACGATGCAAAAAATCTCAACCAATCCTCTCAACCACAAAGTTTCTTTTGATGTCTCAACTGCAGCCATGTACTCCGCGTCTGTCGTTGAAAGCATCATGATGTCTTACAACTCTGCCTTCCAACTAACAACGCACTCAGCTACTGTGAATACATAGCCCGTCGTAGATCTTCACTGATCAAGATCTTCAGTATAATCCGCATCAACATAGCCTTGTAATACTCTAGGCTTCCCCGTTTTCAATCTCTAAAACACCAAGTCTAGTCTCGCAGTCCCTCGTAGATATCATAATACCCACTTCATTGTTTCTCAATATTATTTTACTGAATTCGACGAAAATCGACTTACTGTACTAACTGCATAGGCTAAGTATGACCTAGTGCAGACCATAACGTACATGAGTGATCCACCGCACTAGCATATGGTATTTGAGACACTCCTCTTTTGGTGATTGTGGACACTGCTTGGAGAATAACTTGAAGTGACCTGCCAAAGGAGTGGTGACCGGTCTTTCTTCTGCCATGTTGAATCTTTCCAACACTTTAAGGAGGTAGTTCTCCTGGGATAGCCAAAGTTTGCTTAAACCTCTGTCTCAAGTGATATCCATACCTAAGATCTTTTTGGTTTCTCCCAAATCCTTCATGTCGAATTTTCTCTTCAGCTGAACTTTAAGCTTCCAAATATGTGACTTATTTCCTATAGCAATCAGCATATCATCCACAAATAACAGCAAATATATTGGACCATCATTCTGCTTGAAATAGATACAACTATCATACCCACATCGGGTGTATCTGGCCATGATCATGAAAGAGTCAAACCATTTGTATTACTGCTTGAGAGACTGCTTAAGTCCATAAAGAGACTTCTTGAGAAGACATACCTTAATTTCTTGACCTTTCTGAATATACTCTTCAGGTTGTTTCATGTATATTTTCTCCTCCAACTTACCGTGCAGAAACGTTGTTTTAACATCCAATGCTCCAACTCTAGATCAAACTAAGTGACTATCGTCAATAACATGATTAACATCCGAATAGATGTATGCTTGACTACTGGAGAAAAGATCTCATTTTAGTCAACACCCTCTCTTCTGAGCATATCCTTTGGCAACTAACATTGCCCTTTACTGCTCATTGTCTTTCTTACGAAAAACCCATCTGTAACCTATTGCCTTGTTATTCTTTGAAAGATCCACCAACTCTCGTGTTTGATTTCTCTCCATCTCTTGTTCCATGGTTGTAATCCATTTGTCGCTATCATCTGCCTCGATCGCCTCCCTATAACTGCTAGGATCTCCCGGTTCTATTACCAATGCCAATGAGATGTGATCATCTTCCTAATCATACCTTGTTGGTGGCATCGTTATGAAAGACTGACTACCTCAACAATCTAGGTTGCTCCTAAGTAGTCTCTTATTCGTTTCCATCTTATCTGACCTATCAGGCTTTTTAGAGCCATTTGAGAACTCAACTCTCTTTACCTGAAAGTTTGTTGAACTATCTAGAGCTTTACCTTGCGCTTTATCCTCCGTCTTTGACCTTTCTTGAAACAGTTTTCATCAAAGACCACATCTCTGCTGGTGAAAGTTTCTGGATCCCAAAGTCTGAAACCCTTGACTCCTTTGGTGAACCTAATGAAGTTGCACTTCTTAGACTTGGACTCCAGTTTGCTTCTTTTCTGACTATCAACCAAACTATACGCCGAGCAACTGAAAATCCGTAAGATTGAATAATCCATAGACTCTCCTCGTCATATCTCCTCTGAGATCTGAAAATTAACGGTTGTAAATGGTGACATGTTTACCAGATAGCATGCATGACTCACCGCTTCTGCCCAAAATCTTTCTGACATATCAGCCTATAGTCTGATACTATGGGCACACTCCGTAAGTATCCGATGCATGCGCTCTGCTACTCCATTTTGTTCTATTCGCCCTAGAATACTTAGCTGGTGCTCGATGATTTTTCCTACCAAGTAAGCTTTGAATTCTGCAGAGGTATACTCGTCTCCATTGTCGGACATCAAGATTTTCACCTTTCGCCCCTTCTGATTTTCCATCATAGTTTTTCACTTCTTGAATCCCTGAAATACTTTCGCTTTCTGCTTCAAGAAGTATACCAAAACTCTCATAGACAAGTCATTTATGAATATGACACTGTTTTAAATATCGGCTGAGTCGGCCGAGACATCGTTTGATATCTCATTTTTTTGTCTGTTGCCAATACGATATGAGAAAATCATTCGCCCATATCATTTGCAGCAAAAAATGACCGATATTTGAAATATCGACCGATAGATCGCCCGATATGAGTCGGCGCAAAATCGACCGATATGAATTTATTTTAATTAGATTCATTTTTTGAACCCATCAGCATTGAACCCAAACCCACCCGTCACTCAAATATATTAGTGTTGTTTGCATCGTTAGGGCTCGATAAAAATCGATCCTTAATATTTCTCCTTGTGAATTGACGGTGATGACGCTTGATTTTCAAGTAGATTATACAACTTCTAATCTTATATTTCTCAATTTCATGAAATAACTTATTTATTGCACGACCCACGACTATGTGCAAATGTATATCATTTTTTATTGTCTTTACATGCATATTACATTATTTTTATTTGGTAGATAATATCTATGACATTAAACCAATTTTTAGTTATTAATATTTCATTACATATAGTGGCTGATATGAACGCCCAATATGCACGCGTATCCTCCATACATCCCCCGATATCCAGTATCCGAAATGAAAAACCCACATCCAATACGATTTCGATATCCGATATTTAGAACCTTAATGTGATATAGTGCTTAGCAACCCAATGGATGCTACGGGCAAAGGTCCCCACCATCCGTGTGTATGGGATCTAACAAGCGCTTTGTCTTGTGTTGTGATGTAGAGAAAGCTACTTTACGTTGTCTAACCATGATGCAAAATTTACAAAGACCAAGTTTGCAATATTTGATATCTGGTAGATCACCTTTGTTGTGTAGGGTTTGAAGATCTCGCTCGCTCATGTGTCTAAAACGCACGTGCTAAAGTCTTGTAGTGTCCTCTGTTGCTGCTGAATCGTCACCAACAATTACTCTTCCAATCATCTTATACAAGTTTGCTGATCGTTCTCTTTTGAGAATCGTCATGGAGCCCTTAGTAACTTCAATACCTCCATCTGCCCCCTAAAACTTGCACCCTTGAGCTTCCAAAGCTCCCAACGAGAGAATATTCTTTCTTAAATTTGGAACGTGACGCATCTTCTTGAGGGTTCGAATCTGTCCATCATACGGATGTTGCCAATGCCAACTGTCCTACACACGACGTCATTACCCATCAGGATAGAGCCTCCATCGAAAGGCTTGTATGCACTTAACCACTCCCTTTTTGGGCACATATAGTATGTGCACGCTGAGTCAAGAAACCAAGCATCTGAGTACTTTCCCCTTCCTGAATGGGTTATCAAGACCATGGGCAGACGCATAGGTTGGCTGGGCCGGGCTGTAGCCCGGCCCATTTTTTCATATAATGCATTAAATTTTTCTCATATATTGTTTTCAATTTCTTTCTATTTTGTTTTTCTTTTGGCAAATTTTATTCTGCTTCTACTCCTAATTTAGTGGAGAATATTGTTTTATTCTTTTGACAAATTCATATAATTCATAAGCATAAGTTATAAAAAGTTACAGCCCACCCCAAAATTTATTCCTGGTTCCGCCTCTGATCAAGACATCACATAAATTCTCATCTGCTTCTTCGACAACACTGGCTTTTTTTGACTTTTCACTGGTACTAACCCCATCAGAATCCTTACTGCCTTTCTTCTTCAACATCTCCTTATATTTCATACAATTTTTCTCGAGTGCCCTGATTTCCTGAAGTAGTAGCAAGCATTACTGCTAGAAGCATCTGCATCTCTTTTGGATCCCTTACTCTTTAATCTCCCCCTCTAGCCCTTAACAACCAGTCCTGAAGTCTTCTCTGTAGAATCCGTCTTCTTCATCAACTAGCTATTCTAAAGCATTTGTCAGATGTCTTTCAATTCTAAGATTTCCTTACCCTACATGATGTTGGTCGCCAAGTAGTCATAACTTGATAGAAGAGAAGAGAGAAACAGAAGAGCTTTGTCTTCTTCTTCTTCTTCTACCTTTACCTTCAAAGCCAACAAGTTACTGAAAATCCTATTGAAAGCATTTAGATGTAGAATAGGTGGATCTTCTTTCATCTGAAGGATGTATAACTGCGTCTTCATGAAGAGCTTCTTCGACAAACTCTTCGTCATGTAAAGATTCTCCAGCGTATACCAAAGACCAGCAGTTGTCTCTTCGTTAATGACGTTGTAGAGGACATCATCTGATAGGCATAGTATGATCATCGCCTCTGTGTGGAAGTCGATGTCGTTCCACTCACCATCATCCATCTTTGATGGCTTCTTCTCAATACCAAACAAGTCCCTGCGTGTGCCCTCTTTCACGAGCAACGTTACTCGCATCTTCCACAACAAGAAGTTGGACTTCCGTCGAATTTTTTCACCTCGAACTTGGTTGTTGTGGTCGTCTTGTTAGTCATTGATGTGACACTAATTGTTGTGTAAAACATCGACACAACAAGAGAGGAACACCGAGTAGGAGACTCGGCAACGGAAGCATAAAAGCGATCTACCACTAGTAAGCAATGATGACTAATCATCACAACATACGAAAACAATAGATTTAATATGGTTCGGCAAGAGTGCCTACGTCCAAGGGGATGAGGTGAGAAATTGCATTAAAAACAGAGAAAAATAATAAGAGTTACAAGGATTCTCTCTCACAACTCTCGATAGTGGAAAATAGATTTCTTCTTGACTTGCCTTCAAAAGCCACCCCCAAGGAGTTTATATAGACTCCTAGAACTATTCTAATTCAACACAAACTTCATCAATACAAACAACACCATCTTACAGAAAGAAATTCGAATCCAACTCAAACTGAAAAAACCCAAAAAGGAAACCGCCAGCATGCCATTAGTCGACTAATCTACATTATTAGTCGACTAATCCAACTCATTAGTCGACTATACAGTCGACTGAGATTTACCTTACTCTCTGTTGTGCCACATTAGTCGACTTCTGAAATGCCATTAGTTAACTAATCTGCATTAGTCGACTACCTTTGGTAATTAGTCGACTAGTATGTGCACAAACTGTGCACAACTGTCTGTTCTTGATCTCTGAAGCTTGCATCACCTCCATCTGAACCCAAATTCTTCTCCAATAAATATGATGCAACCAAAACGCTAGCACTCCTAATCTGAAAGGCGTCTTTTTCTGTGTGCGCTCTGACAGAAGGCATCCAGGGAGCGCCCAAATCGCTTATAGTAGGTTCGATCCACGGTAAGCCGGTTTTTATCCACCATAATGTCACATACTTAAAATGACTTTTTTAGTCCTGAATGCTTTTGGAGTCCATAGTTGATTACCAATGATGGTACCAATAACAATTTCCTCATTGGACGATAATGAGAGGAATTTCAGATGAAAGGTTTAGAAATTTTCTTATCGAAAGGATACTTTTCAACCAAATAAGGATTTTAGAATTTCTGATACTCAGAGGACTTTCCTATCAAAAGGATATTTTGAAAATTCTGATATAGAGAGGACTTAGAAGAATATTCTAGAATTTCCAGCAAAGGGAGTAAAATTTTGAAATTGAAAGTAAAATTTTGAAATTTTCAATGAGGAAGGACTTTCTCACCGAAAAGATGTTTTTTGAATTTCTGATAAGGAGAGAACTTTCTTATCAAAATATCCTTTTTTGGGATCTTGATCGAGAAGGACTTTCCTATAGAAAGAATAATTTTGGGATTTCTGATAAGGAAAGGATTTTCCAATCCAAAGAAGGTGATATGAAGTTCAAATTTAAGATATTGAATAGAACTAGTTCAATAATATAGGGTCAAATTTAGAAATTTGAACATAATTCTACTTTAGTGAATGGAGGTAGATATTTATAATTTTAGTAGAATTCCAATTTAGCGACATGATCAGATTTACGATTTTGCATAGAATTTGGGTTTAGTGATGTGGTGATCAATTTATATTTATTTTAGCCCTTTTAAAGACTTAGAAGGCGTTGGTATTTCCTGTCCAATTAGGGGTTTGGAATTCACTTTCAATCCTTGTCAGTTTAGGGGTCATAATGTTTGATAATAATGAACCTTTATAATTGACAATGACTGCGAAGTGAATTCCAAATCCCTAATTGGACAAGAATACAAAAAGACTTAAAATTGGCTAAAAGATAAATATTTGACCACCACATTACTGAAATTGGAGTTCTACCCAAAATCTTATATAGACCACATCACTAAACCGAATTCTACTAAGATTTTAAATATCACCCTCTGTGTCACTAATGAACTCGAGTTCTATCCAAATTTCTAAATTTGACCACCATTCACTAAACTGGATTTTATCCAATATTCTAAATCTGACCTTCACATCACCTATTTGGTAGGAACATCCTCTCCCATGACAAATCCTAAACTATCCTTTTGATAGAAAAGCCCCTCTCCCCATTGAGAATTCTAAAAAAAAGATCTTATAATAGAAAAGTCCTCTCCCCATTGTAAATTTCAAAATTTTCTTTTGTTAGGAGAGTCCTCTCTATGTTAGAAATTTCAAAGTATTCTTTCGAAAGGAAAGTCTTCTCTTTATCGAAAATTTTAAAACATCTTTAGACAAGAAAATCCTCTCCCGATCATAAATTTAAAGTCTTTTTTTGGTTGGAAAGTTTCCTTTCTATAAGAAAATTCATAAATCTTTCATTTGAAATTCCTCTCTTTGCATCCAATGATGAAAGTGTTGCTGGTAAGAACATCGATAATGAAAATTTGTGCGAGTTTTTGAGAACCCTTTGAATATGATTCCTTGTGATTCAAATGATTCAACGGGTTCTCAAAAACTCAGAATGCATCTTATTACAATTCTAATTCACTTTTTTTTTTGCGTTCATCGACTGAGAACTCCCAAAGCACCCAAACCAAATTTCTCATTTTACGTATGCGACTTCATCACTAAATGTGCGTTCATATTAGAAATACATAACTGGATGATCGGATGTACCTTTAGTTCGCCCCCAAAGAGTAATCAACAAAAGATTCTTGACTCTATTGGGGTAGTGAACCCCACAATTAATAAACTTCTACATTTGTAGTACATTAATAGAAGAAACCTTAGGGATACACTTAAAAAATAGAATCTCTGTGTGTCCTTGTCCACTTAGAAAATACACAGAGAATATACACACAAATAAAGAAAGTTATCCAAATTTTATTTAATGTGGAAAATTATAATGTAATTAGGCTCTGTTCATTATGTAAGCTTAAGGGTTTACTATAACAAAAAATTATGAGTAAATACGTTTTTGATATATGGTATGTTCACCTAAGAAGAGTGGAAAGGACAAGGGACACAAATACAAAGACAATCATCTGTTAGAGAGTAGGGCATAAGAACATGGTAACATAACTATAGATTATATATAATCATGATAATTGATGATTATGATGATGGCAAGGACAATAAGTGTAAACTACTAGCATTGGACCTAATATAAAGAATAGGGTTGGCTCAACTTTCTATAGAACAGCTTAAGATATCTCTCTTATATCCGAATACAATAAACTTTCTAGTTTTATACAAATCACTATTTTGACAACATTTCAGTAGAATATAGTATCTAATGCATGAATAAAGTAAATACATATTTAAACATGTAACGAGTATAAAACAAATGTTTGATAAGTGTAGAAAATGTCAAAAAAACGTCTGAGAAGTGACCAAGAGTCAAAATTACAAAATAGATACAAATTTGAGGACATGTTTGAGAATGTGTCTGACATGTCTTAGTGTCCTAGAAGTGTCGGTGTCTGACACGGTATGGTTTTATGGTAAAAGTGTGCATGATGCATACATTTTCATAAGACATTTTCATAAAACACACATACAACCATGTTCTTCTGTCACTATTTTGGTGGACTGCCTTGCACGTCCATTTTGGAATATGAAACTCACATCTTCACAGGGATCGAAGACTCGGCCGAGTCGCATCCGACTCGGCCTGCTCCGAGCCAACTCGGATGCCCGAGTCAAATGGTTGATTCGAGTCGAGCCCGATCCGGGTTCGAGGTCGGGTTCGACTCGGATCAACTCTATGCGCCCGTGATCGGGTTCGAAGCGCGTATAAGAGAGGGGAATGCGACGGGGAAAAGGAAAAAAAATCTCTCTCCAGATCCAGATCGCTCCGCTCCCTCCGTCGTCGCCTTCACTCTGCCGGCAGTACCTACTCTCCCTCTCTCCATCGATATTTGTCTCTCCCTCTGCGTCTTGATTTGAGTTTCATTTTGCATCATTTTATATCGCATTATCATTCTTTGTATTAATAAAAATAGGATTTTAATGTTTCTCTCTCTTATTTTTCAGGTCCATTATTTAATGGAGAAGAAGGCCCAAATCTTGAATTTTTCAAGGAATTAAAAATGTTTTAAGGAGCCCAAATCAAAGAAGCCCAATTCTGTAACGAAATAAGGAATATTCCCAGGGTTCTAGAAGCTCCAGCTGGGCACCTGCATCCTAACAGAATGTCAAAGCGATCGCTGGCGCAACGGCCTATATTCTGCCGTGGAAACGCGGCCCCGCGACAAATCTTTGCTTGTTGATCAAGCGATTGATCCTAGGGCTACGATGGGTCGCGATCAGCTCCTGAGGCCTATATAAGGACCCAGGGCCTTTGCAGAGAAAGGAGAGAATAACATTTTGTTTTAGGAGAATATTTAGGAGTTCTTTAGTTTTATCTTAGTTCCTTGTGTAATTTTTCATTTCTCCTTTAGATCCAGAAAAGAGGGAGAGGGTGAGATCTCTGTATGTGAAGAAGTGACAATTTAAATACAAAGGCTTAAACTTTCCTTCCTCTAATTTTCTTTCTCTATTACCATTTACTTTCAAACCTCTTTACAATATCTTCTTTCTTGCTTTTTTTTTCTATGGCTAACTAATCTCTTAATCTGACTAGCTAACTTCTAACACTACTAACTCTTGGGTGATGCTAACTCATATGACTCATTGAATATTTACATTTTTAGTCTTGTATCTAACAAGTCTTTTTATTCCCAATGAAGATGAGTATTGTTTCTAATCTTAGTGAAAGTTTTGTTATCTCTTCCATATGATTCATGTGTGCCTCATTTAGTATGCTAACACTTATTGTACTAACTTCTTATTTCATGCCTCTAAATGAGGCACACATGAATCATATGGAGGAGATAACAAAGCTTTCACTAAGATTAGAAACAATACTCATCTTCATTGGGAATAAAAAGACTTGTTAGATACAAGACTAGAAATGTAAACATTCAATGAGTCATATGAGTTAGCATCACCTAAGAGTTAGTGGTTAGTAGTGTTAGAAGTTAGCTAGTCATGTTAGGGGATTAGTTAGCCATAGAAAAGAAAAGCAAGAAAAAAGACATAGTAAAATAAGTATAAGAAAGTAAAGAGTTTGGAAAGTAAATGGCAATAGAGAAAGAAATTAGAGGAAGGAAATCTTGAGTCTTTGTATTTGAATTGTCACTTCTTCACTTACAGAGATCTCACTCACCCTCTCTCTTTTCTGGATCTAAAGTAGAAATGAAAAATTATACAGGAACTAAGAGAAAACTAAAGAACTTTTAAATATTCTCCTAAAACAAAATGTTATTCTCTCATCCTTTCTCTGCAGAGGCCCTGGGGGTCCTTATATAGGCCTCAGAGCTAATCGCGACCAATCGTAGCCTAGGATCAATCGCTTGATCAAAGGCCAAAGATTTGTCACGAAACGCGACAGCACTAGGCCGTTGCTCCAGTAATCGCTCTGACAGTTTGTTATGATGCAGGTGCCCAGCTGAAGCTTCTAGAACCCTGAGAATATCCCTTGGTTCGTTAAAAATTAGGCTTCCTTGATTTGGGCTCCTTAAAACACTTTTAATTCCTTGAAAAATTCAAGATTTGGGCCTTCTTCTCCATTAAAGAATGGACCTGAAAAATAAGAGAGAGACATTAAAATCTTATTTTATTAATACAAAGCATGGCAATGTGATATAAAATGATACAAAATGAAACTCAAATCACGTCTCTCCCTCTGTCTCTCTCCCCCTCTCTCTCCATCAATCTCTCTCCTCTCTCTGTCATCTCTGTCTCTTTCCCTTTGCGTCTCTCCCTCTGTCCCTCTCTCCCTCTGCGTCTTTCCCTCTGTCATTCTCTCTCTCCCCCTCTTTGTCTGTCGATCTCTCTCCCTCTCTTTCTCTGTCGATCTCTGTCTCTCTCTCTCTCCCTCTCCGTCGATCCCTCTCCCTCTCCCTCTCCGTCGATCCCTCTCCCTCCGTCCCCCCTCTCCCTTAGTCTCTCTGTCCTTTCAGTCCCTCTGTCTCCGTCTCTCTCCTCTGTTCCTCTCTTTCCCTCTGTTCTCACTTCTCAGCCCCTCTCTCCCCCTCAGTCCCTATCTCTCCGTCTCTCTCCCCCTCTGTTTTCAGTCCCTCTCTCTGTCTCTCTCCCCTTTGTTCCTCTCTCCCCCTCTGTCTCTCTTTATATGAGTTTAATTTATTTTAAATTAGTTTAGCTTAGTTTTACTTAATTTAGGTTAATTTAATTTAATATAATTTTGTAATTTGAATTAAGTTAGGTAATTTAATAATTTTATTGAAGTTAGGTAATTAAATGAATTTAGTTTAATCTAGTATAAATTAGTTTAGTTTAATGTAATTTAATTTAGTTAATTTTAGTTTTAATTTAATTTAACAGATAATTTTAAAGTTTCAGTATGGCTCTAAAGCAACGCGATATTGGATAGGAACATGGTACCCCAGTTTTGATGTTGTGATACATGATTTTTGATGTCTATATTTTTTTACGATTTGTCATGATTTTTTTCATAATTTTTTAGTTTTCTATATAGCGTTTTGCGCGTATCGTCCGAGTCCGATCCGAGTCGCCGAGACCAATCAGTCTCAGTGCCGGCCGAGTCGGCGGCCTAGACCGAGACTTTGAACCATGCATCTTCATCAACAGATCATAGGTTTAGTGTACTGGAAGAATGAGAGGAAGATAATTCAAAGAAGGAAGGTTGAAACCAAGAAGTCTGAAGGTAATCTGATCTACATGATTAGAGGAAATGCATGTAAGTTAAGAGAGACGAGGTTTTAGGCAGTAGTAGGTGTGTAGCCGATGACAACAGTGGTTTAAAAAGTAGAACTCACAATTTACCATAAAATAGAGAAAAAAAAAAAGTTTGTGCACCAGTTCTTGGGGATATCGATTACTAATAGAAAGATATCAATGGAGGTGACCAGATCACGTAAGAAAAGGAGAGGTTGAGGACAGCTTCATCATGAAGTATACTATATTCCAAAGTGCAATATGCCCAGGCAGTGACAGCATAATCTTCAGGCCTAACAGAATGAGCTTCGCTAAATAGGCCATAGGCTACACAAGTAAAGATAGTGAGGCAAATTGCCATAAGTATTGACTGAAACATGTGGAAGCGAGATTCAAATTGAGCTTTTCCAAACACTGTCATCACAAAGTGGTGCAAGAAACCATATTAATTATTCACACGATTAAATTTGAATAACACCAGTCTGAACATAGTCACCAGTGCACACTTGCTCAGATATTATACAACAAAATCAACATCCACGCATTCCTTTACTTGCATACGAGCAGGCAGCATCATTAACACATCCTAGTGCTAAACAATTTATTTTTAGCCAGTTGATATATTAATCCTTGTCGCTTCCTGCGGTCTTTAAAAAAAGAGGGAATCCCTCTCTTATCTAGGGCAAATTTATACATTTACTAATCTCTTGCATTATATTAAGCCCTACAGATCTCTTCAAAAATCTGATTGATAAAATCACTAACCTCAATATCAATGCCTACTTGAAACCCTCATAGATTTAACACAATTTTGCTAAAGATGTAATGTTGCTTGCTTACCATGCTGAGGGGGAAAAATGGAAAGAAAAAAAAATTCAATAAACTTGAAAAGTTGAGGGCAAAGAACTTAGCAATGGCACCTTTAGTAATGTCAAGAGTGGACACCTAATAATGCCAAGACAACGAAACCTTTGATATCTGGGCAAGTCTCCAACAATCCATACAACCAAATACTCTACAGGAAATGCGTGTTTCCTATCATACTCAATTTTAAGCCCACTAAAGCTCCTACAGGTTCTCGAAGACCCCAAACTTGTGCCCCAATGTTACAATGCAAGATATCAACCAATGATTTTAACCTTCAATACATCCCTAGAAGTGCCAAAGTCTAGAGAGTAACTGACATTACTCCAATCCACCACAAAATGGGGATATCTAAATATGCAAAGCAAAACACCAGAAATGATGGGTCAGATTTACAAAGCACAAACTAGCTAATAATTGACTTTTCGAGTGTCTAAAATTGAAGAGCACCTGAAGGGTAATTAAAGCGAATTAGCTGTCATTAATCTTGGAGTTGCTTAAAACAAGACAAAATAATTTCTGGGTCAGTGGAAATTAAGCTGTTGGAGTGAAATCGGGATTGGTTAATTGATAAATTACCTTCGGTGACTTGGCCGAAAGAGGAGAAAGCGTCCTTGAGAGACTTCTCATCGACGGACCAAGACAGCCCTTTTCCAAGAAACAAATAAACCATAATCATCATCATCACATACACAGTACCAACGCAACAGAAGATGAATGAATTAAAAGAAAAAAGAAAGAAAGAAAATAGAGCGGGATCGAGGAAGCTAACCTCCGACGAAGAGTTTGGAATTGATTGGGGAGAGTGAGAAGATGAAGCGCAGTAGGAGCGCAGGGCGACTCTCCGAACCAAATGCATGTTATTGTGTTGTGCTGGGGTTTCTGTTGCCCACTTGTTACTTTAATTCTAAACTGAAAGCCCAGCCCAGCCCAGCTTCCAAGGTTCCAAAATCTCTTCCTGAATTTCCCATCTTCTGTTTAGGCGATTTCCACAAGGAAACAGAAAAAACTTGAAATAATTCCAACAATGTTGCTCAAAACAATTCCATCACGATTCCAATTGACATATGGATTCATCAAAAGGGAAAAAACAATAAAATTAGGAAAAATCTACCAAGCGAACAAGTGCTGGACTCCGGATTTCGGCGGAGGGAAGACGTAAGAAAGCGGGTAGAACATAACCAAACGGGTCGGTCATATAATGAATCGGGTTGTCAAGCTGGTAGACTCATGTATCATTAGATTGAAGGTGAGGGTTTTGTTCAAAGAAATCAAGGTTCATGATGTACTTTGGACCACAGTTACCGGACACTCTATACATAGGTGGGACACTCAAAC
Source organism: Agave tequilana (assembly GCA_038442645.1). Lineage (NCBI taxonomy): Eukaryota > Viridiplantae > Streptophyta > Magnoliopsida > Asparagales > Asparagaceae > Agave > Agave tequilana. The sequence continues at coordinate 68,086 of JAVJIF010016955.1, read as the reverse complement.
ACTCTGTACATAGGTTTGAGGAAACGTTTCTGACAAGGGCACCATACTATATCAGAAAAAATGGAGAAATATTTTTAATATTTATAGGACACCGTATTTATAATATTGAGATATTTTTCCAAAACTTTCTTAACCACCCAAGGTGCATGGAAAAATCATATGATACCGGGTTCTGTTGTTTGAAAAATCAAAAAAAAAAAAAAAAAAATTAGGAGCTGGCGAGTTCGCTGAGGACAGACAACGCCTCATCACGTGAGTGCAGCTGGTGGAGGAGGATTTTGGATAGATTGCAGAGCAATGTTGGGGAACAGAACAATGGATGAATGGTGGCAGACACTGGAAGGGTGGAGGCACAAATGGAGGGAGGAGTAGAGCTCGAAGGCAATCAGCAATTGCCTATGCGGTCTGAGCAATCTGGAAATAGAGAAATGAGAAAGCTTTCGATCAAGTGACGGGTGATGAGGATGGTATTGTTCGCTCGGTGCTTGAACAGGTTACTGAGTTGGAATTTATATACACATGAAGATCTCAACAGCAGACAGAGGCAAAGGGATCCGCGACTCATCTTATGGCAGAAACCACCTTCAAGCTGGATGAAGGCAAATTTTGATGGGTCGTTGGTGCAGGACGGTGCCGGTGCTGATGCCGGCGTATCAGAGATTGCAGCGACAAGTTGTAGCTGGCAGCAACAAGATTATTTGAAGCCCAGTCTGTTAATGAGATCGAACTCAAAGCCACTTGGCTGGCGGTCACGCTGGCGTATGGCCGATTCAGATCTCGACCACTCGTGCTTGAAGGAGATTCTTTGGTGATTGTCTCGTTGCTAAAGAAGAGGTATGCAGACTCAGTTGATCTGGCACCAACTGTGGACATTCTGAATATGCTTGATTAGTTCCTATTGGATATTGCCTTATTTTCAATAAGAGATGATGGTCAAAGAAGATCAATCAAATTGGACAGAAAAAAAAAACTTAGAAAAACAAAAAATTCAGAAAAATGTATGGCCGCACACAATGGGCGGTCGATAGTCCTGTCGATAGAGAAGGAGCGTAGTACAGATTTTCGACAGGCAGCAAGGCCTGTCGATATCCAGAAGCCCAAAACAGGTTTTCAGTTTTCTTTTCGGCATGTTTAGGTTCCTTTTCTAGTAGAGTTCTGTGACGCCTCGGTCTCGCGGGTACGGAAACGTCACTGCGACGTATATACGCTGGTCGAAAATACTCTCACGTATATACGCTAAGCATCAGTACAGGCAAGAAATAGAGTGCAGAAACACAGTGATAATATACATTCCAACAGAAAAGTACAAGTACATGGTTATCACAGAGAGTGATACAATATTATAGGAATATTACATCACCAGAAAATACAAAAGTACATCATATGAAGAGATATTCAAAAGTTGAGAGATACTCACGAGCAGCAAGAGGGGTCTCGAGAACCAAACAGGGGAGGAACTGGGAGGAAAAAGCTGTGGCGATGATCCAAGTTTCTGTTGCACTCCGATCGTCACGGAAGGATCCGCTGCGCACTCTGATCAGTACAGTAAGGCCACCATGGTCCGGTTCTAGGATCTGGACATGAGGATTCAGGGTTGTTAGCAACCCCAGCGAGTACATATAATAGAGCCAAATGGCGTGCATAACAGGTACACGTATACATGATCAAGTGATGTGGTCCAGGTATGCAGGTACAAGCAATAACAAGTAACATAAAGGAAATTAAAGGAACGACAGTAAATCATGTATATCAATGAATTTGAAACTGAAAACATGCTTAGAAGACAGTATGAAGAGCATATGTACATATAAACGTACGGTAAATGCGATAAATACAAGTATGGACAAAACTAGTTGTACACTCAGATTATGGATTCACGGGACTGATACGTTAAGGGGATAATCCAAATAAGAAAACCCTCATCTATAAACCACATATCTCATGTCGTCATCGTCTGAGTTTATACAACTTGAGTTGCCCTAAGAGTAACAGAACTATAGTGTGTCTAGAGTAATCATCATATGTCATAAAGTAAGGTGTCAACTCAGGGCTTAACACTATAACTGGAGAATATAAAGGTGTTATATTTTAAGTTATCCAATAATAATAATCAGTACCGTTTGATATTTTAATCGTCTTCCTACCAGCGCCTCACATCACTGTAGTCCATACTAGAGTTCGCACTCTGTAGAACTTACTCGGGTCTGATATGTGAGTATCAGGACCCGAACAAAAGAGAGACCAAATATCACACGTTCCTAATATGATTACTGTTTGGGTGTCATGTTCTTATGTTATTCTTGTCCCTTTCCCACCGGTATCCCACAATACCGACAATTCACGCTGGAGCCTGCACTTCTAATAGAACTCATCCGAACTCCGATATGCAGGTACCATTATTCGAATAGGGGAGAGACCAAATAACACATGCTCCAGGCGTTATCATTGTACAGGTATGTGTGGGTGTTAATAGGCACTGAGAATGCTTATCACGCTAACACCAGGCGGCACAGGCAGGAGGGAGGAAGTAGCCCTACAGATTCAAGAGGTGGCCCCCACAGATTCAAGAGGTGGCCCCCACCACGTGTGTGGTGTGGCACTTTGCTCCATGTGGCACTTTGCTCTGAGGGTTGATTCAGGAGGTAACCCCACAGATTCAAGAGGTGGCCCCCACAGATTCAAGAGGTGGCCCCCACCACGTGTGTGGTGTGGCACTTTGTCTGTGTGGCACTTTGCTCTGTGTGGGGGAATGGATTCAAGAGGTGGCCCCCACGGATTCAAGAGGTGGCCCGCACCACATGTGTGGTGTGGCACTTTGCTCCGTGTGGCAGTTAGTTCCATTCAGGATCCGCCAGACGCTAGCACGATCGTGAGATACATCCTCGTCATCCCGACACCAGGCATGCTCTACCGGACGCCGATTTTACTGTGTTATTAACAAGAGTAACAGTGCAGGTAACATGAATAAAGAGGATACAGGAGTTCAGGAGTACATGGGTTCAGGAGTACAGGCGTACAGGAGTTCAGGAGTACCAAATGTCTGGTAACAATATAATAATCATGTCAAGTCCCTGTAAAGTGATAATCATGAATATGCCATGTAATACAGATGTCAGGTGTAATAGTATCCAGTCAGGTGTCACAATATCATGTCAAGTGATAACATATTAAGTACTGGTGTCAGATATCAAATGTCAAGTATAGCATGGCAAGTACCGGTGTCATATATCAAGTGTCAAGTATAGCATGGCAAGTATCGGTGTCATATATCAAGTGTCAAGTATAGCATGGCAAGTACCGGTGTCATATATCAAGTGTCAAGTATAGCATGTCAAGTATCAGCGTCAGATATCAAGTATCAGGTATCAGATATATACATATCAGGGTCAGGTAACTAATATGTCGGTGAGAGTCACAACATCAAATATCAGGTATCAACCGGTCACGTAACATGGTACAGGAGAACAGTATAAATAAACATTTCAAACTCTTCATAACCATATTTATAATAATAAATTTATCTTTAATTAGTTATGTGAAGCCGAGTAAAGCGGGAGCAGATCTAGGCATACCCGGTATAATACCGGTTTGACAAAGTATAATAACAGTCGGCAGCTATTTATAAAACATGATAATTTTAGAAATCACTTATATAACATATACCAACTTGCATAAAGAGACATCATATATTAAAAGCAAGATAATAATTATCAGACATGAAATGATGGTAATAAAGAAAGAAATGTACTCGCCTAGCACCGGAATGGAATACCGAGAAAAATTCGGAAAATCTGAGAACACATGCGAGCAAGCTATTAGCCCATACTATATATATTAAAATATATAAATATAAATATATATAAATATTAGAGAGGGAATGAGAGAGGAGAGAGAGAGGAGAGAGAAAGTTGTAGGAAGGAGAGAGAGAGAGTACAGGGTATTTTTAAAGAGGGGAAAAGAATTAAAAGGGGAGGGGTATGATTGAAATTATAGGGGAGTAATTTGGGTGAAGTGGGGGGTATTTTAGGAATGTGAGAAAAGTGGTATATTTGGAAAGAATAAAAGAAAGAAAAAAGGAAAGAAAGAAAGAAAGAAAGAAAGAAGAAAGAAGAAAGAAAGAAAGAAAGAAAATGGAGAGGGGGTGTTCGGCGGCTGGTCCACCGCGGCGGCCTTGCAGCAGCGGTGTTGCCGCCTTGGGGCTGCGCGTGGCCTAGCCCGGGGGGAAGGAGGGAGGTGGTGGTTTGATGGTTGTTTGGTTGGTTGTTTAATGGAGGAGTTGGTGGTGGTAGTTGATGGTGGTGGTGGTTATGGAGGTTGTGGTGGTTGTTGGAGGTGGGGAGAGTTAGAGGAAGAGGAGGAGGAGCTGATGATGGGTGGTTGGAGTGGTGGATTTGGTGGAGATGGTGGTGAATTTTGGAGGAGGAAGGGAAGTGATGTTGATGGGTTTTGTTTGAAATTAGAGATGGTGGGGAGTTGGTGGAGGTTGAAGGAGATGGTGGGGAGTTGGTGGAGTGGAGAGGGGGTGTGGGGAGGTGGTGGCCGGCGGCTATGGGGGGGGGACGGCGACGGCGGTGGTGATGGTGGAGTCCGCGGTGTTGATGGTGGAGTGGTTTTGTTTTTGGTTGAAGGAGGTTTGGAGTTGAAATGAAATGAAAAGGAGAAGGAGGGAGGAAGGATTTTAATAGAAAAGAGGAGAAAAGGGTGATGATGAAATGGGAGGGGGAGAGGGGCTGCAGGCGGCTGCTGCAGGCGGCGGGGAGCAGAGCATGGGGAAGGTAAGGGAAGAAAAGAAAAGAAAGAAAAAGAAGAAAAAGAAAGGAAAAGGGAAAAATTAAAGGAAAAGAAAAGAAATAGAAAAAAATAATAAATAAATATTTTTTTAGATAATCAAATTAATAGAATATTCTGGGAGTACAAAGTAGGGGAGTGGAGAAGGAAAAAGTAAGAAAAGAAAAGGTCGGTAAATAATATTATTATTTAAATAGGGCAAAAATTTGACTGTTTCAAAAATTTTTAAAAAATAGTGAATATTATTTTCAAATGTTCGGTGAAATAGGATTCGAGAAATTCAATCAAGTTTTTAAATTAAAATCTTAGAATATTCTAGCGGTACCGGCCGACACCAGAATCTGTGAAATTTTGATAAATTAAAAAATCTCAAAAAATGTATTTAGACAGAATATAAAATTTTAAAAAGTAATATGAAAGCCATTTCTAAAAATTCAATTCCGTTTGAAAACTAAAAATCTGGGAATCGGTCAGCGATGCTAGCCAACACCAATTTTGGAGATTTTGCAAAATAATTCTGAAAAATTCCAGAAAATCATGAAAAATCTAAAATATTAGAAAACAGTGTCTGAAACTAAAATCGGTCAAATCGGACTACCCGAAAGGTCAAATCGGGCAGCATACCGGTATCAGGTTCCCGGTCCGGGCCAGGGCTGACTCTAGGTCTGAGAATCCAGATCCGATACCAAATAACATAAGCAATCACAACTTAAAAACAAATACTCGAAGAAAATTGAAATAATACAGTCAAAAAAATGAGGACACGTATCTGGATACATATCCCGGGAACGGGGTGTTACAAGTTCGAATAGGAATCAATTATTATTTAATGAAGATTTGTTTCTAAAGTTTAATGGGTTTAGAGTTCTTCTAGATCAATAAAATCAACTCCTACAAGGATTGATCAAGTTCTTCAAGTATCCGACGGCCAAGATCATCTCACAGTTCCAATAGAATTTGTATTATAAAACTCTATAAATAAAGGTCGAACCTAGAAAACAATAACCACACAAAGAAGAAAAGGAAGTCAATACAAAGAGAGGAGTAAGTGATGATGCAAAGAGCGAAAGAATACTCTTATAATCTAGAGAGATTTAAGGGGAAGGTGAATACTCTTGTGCGAATCAGGGGAAAGATTAGATCTCTTATACCAAGTTTATTAATGAAACTCTCTCTAGTTCTCTCCCTGTGGACGTAGGCCAAGTTTGGGCTGAACCACATTAAATCCTTATGTTCTTTTCTATTCTTTTGTATTGGTATTGCTAGTTTGCTCTACAATAAATTTCTTTTGCGAGTATTACATATTGCCACGATTTTGCAACGTTAATCATAGTCTTGGGCGTGCACAACAATTGGTATCAAAGTTGTCATGTCAAATAATTGGCATCAAAGCTTAAGGTTGACGATAAGGCGATATGTCGAAGATTGATTTCTGCGAGCAAGTTTGAGGTTGAAAAATTCAATGGTAAAAGAAACTTTGATTTATGTCAAAAGAGGTTGAAGGCGTTATTGGCACAAGAAGGTCTTCACAAAATTCTGTAGGGAAAGTCAGCAAAACATATGGGCATGTCAGATGAGGATTGGGAGGAGTTGGATCTGAAAGCGACAAGCACAATTCAATTATGTCTCGCATATGAGGTCATGCAAACGTGATGGATGAAGAAACGACTACGGGTTTGTAGTTAAGGCTAGAAATGTTGTATATGTCAAGAACCACTCCAACAAGCTGTACTTGAATAAACAACTATATGAGCTACGCATGAAGGAAGGGACATCAGTGTTGGAGTATATGAACTTCTTCAACAAGATCATCAGCGAGTTACTGGCTATTGATGTAAAGATCGACAAGGAGGACGAGGTGTTAATACTTCTCAATCACTTTCATAGTTATACGATCATATCATAATCACCATGCTCTACAGAAAGAAAATTCTCATCTTGGAGGAGGTCACAACAACTCTGTTATCAAACGAGATCAGGTAAAGGGTAAATCAAGAGGAGCAGGAAGGTTTGGGTTTGGTGGCACGGGAAGAAAAGGAAGAGGAAGGAAAGGAAAAGGAGGTCGGTTTGTCGAAGGCGTATCACTTTTGTTACAGAGAAGGTCACTAGAAGAAGGACTACAAGCACCGACAAGAGTGGTTGAAGAAGAAAGGAAAAACTGTTGAGACAGATGTAGCAGAGGGAGTATCGGACACCAACATGTTAACATCTTTTATAGATAACACTTCTATAGATAAAGGCTGGATATTAGATTTTAGTAGTGTAGGTTCAGTATGCTGCTCCAAAAGAAGATGTTCAACTTCTTGGTTGCAAAGGAAGAAGAAACTGTCAAAATGATAGATGGCTCGAGTTGTAAGATCATCGATATTTTAACAGTCAATATTAAGGAAGAGATGGGACTGTATGTGCTCTGGAGGCGGTCTGATATATTCTGGAGGTATGGTACAATCTAATATCCATAAGGGTGCTCGATGAAGAAGGCTGCCGGATCCAAGTGCAACAAGGCATCGTCATAGTTAGCCAAGGAGATAGAGTAATCCTGAAAGGAGAGAAGTGTGGAGGAATATATAAAATGAAGGAATAAAACTCAGTTCAAGGTGGAGTTTCAATAACAAGCTTGGAAGTGAGTTCACCGCGAGGTGAAACTTTAAGGAAGACTGCGACGTGACGTAAACCGGGCAGGAAAGAAAAAGAGAACATTCGGGCTGTAAAATATTGTAGGAAAGAAAAAGAGAACATTGGGTCATCATATGGAGGCCCAAGAGCAGACTTTCAGAGCTCGGCAAGAAACTCTGAAAAATATTCAGCAAATGTTGGCGCAATTCCTGAACAATCGGAACAATGATAATACGACCAATAGCAATCATGATCGGGAGAAAAATCTCAACAATGAGCCTCCTAAGACTGAAAAGCAGAAGGAAAGTTCTACAATTAATGTCGATGTTATCAAAGGCATCCAAGCTCAGATCGCATGCCTAACTCAGAGGGATGAACTGAAGAAGGGAGGGATGACACGTTCTTACCCGCTAGAATGGGACTCAGTTTCCTATCTGTCAAAGTTCAAGCCACCTACGTTGCATACGTATGATGACAAGAGCTCACAAAATCAGCACATCTATTACTTTCGGTCAAAAACCGACAATGTGATAGATAATGATGTTATCATGACCAGACTATTCATCGGCCCCCTTAAGGGGGTAGCCTTCGATTGGTTCAGGAGTCTTCCCAATAGCTCTATCAATTCTTGAGTTGAACTGGAAACTTGGTTTCTCTCTCGATTCTACGAGAATGACACCGAGGTGACCATGAATAAGCTCCTCTCGACAGTCCAGAAAGGAGGAGAATCCATACAAGAATACATTGAGAGGTTCCCAATCTCTCTCTCTCTCTCTCTCTCTCTCTCTCTCTCTCTCTCTCTCTCTCACGTGACCTGCAGGCATGCCCTTGCCCATGTTGCTTCAGATGTGCCGGATAACTTCCTCGACAGAGTGAAAGTTCGTATGGGAGCTGTCAAAGCCCATACATGGAAGGAGCTTATCGAACAAGCAGAGATAGCTGAGAAACCAGCTAAGAAGTTGAACCCTCATTGCCTAAGAACAAGTGAGGGTCCACAACAAAGGGGGTAATTTAACCCAATCTTCCTAATCTAAGGGGAAAGAAATGATGGCAGTTGAGTTGTCTGGGGAAGCTCCACCAAAGCAGAAGAGGATTAGCGCCAGCAACAACCAGGAGTTCAAGTTCCGCTGAGGCAATACTCATTCAAAGATGAATAGGTGGTGACCATCTTCTACCTACTCAACAAAGGTAACAACCTCAAGTTATCTATAGTTCGGTGACCAGACGAAGTGGGGGCGTACAAATGACCCTAACTACTGCCTCTTTCATAGAATAGTACATCACCCCACCAGCAGATGCTTTGTCCTCAAGGATAAGATTCAAGCATTAGTGGATGCTGGAGTTCTGACTTTCAAGTCAGAACAAAAAAGGTCACCACCAATATGGTGGCTCTCAATTTCAGGACCTGAAAGATGACTGTCCAGGACGGATCAACCCCTATCCCCAAAGCCAGATTAGATGTCATCAATGCAATGGCTAAAAAGCAGGAGGCTAAGGGTCTCTTTCAATGGTGACAAATCTGAAGATATCATGTGGGTCCACCACAGATAACGTCAAGGATGAGCAATGAGAATCCAGCAAGCCTAGGCTCAAAGGCAAGTCATGCAATACAGTCTCCTCACAATGGATGATGACGCTGTGATTGTAGCCTCTCTAAGTGACTCAGAAGAAGAGAAGCTTACCTTAGCAGCGTAGCCCGCTACCCCTCAGCCATTAGGCACCCGGTCAGAAAAATAGTACTTGTGACAGTACAACCATATCCCGATGAGACAAGCAGCCAACGATGTCGAGAACAGCTGCACCGGTCTAGGCCTCGGCACCATCCCTACCATTGGACAAGAAGAAGCAAAAGGGGTCTGATTCGACGAATCCTTAAAAAAGGATCCTTCTAAGAGGCTCAAAGCTCCTTTCCGCTTCGACATATTAACACAGCTTACCAATATCCCAGATCGTATCACTCTGCACGAGCTACTTTGCCTCTCGAAGGAGACAACAGAGGCGCTTAGGGATGCACTTGCCGATTCTGAGTCCTTTCCGACACAAGTGCCTACAATCCTTACTAATGACAATAAGATTACATGCCCTCAATGTCATTTGGTGTAGCGATAGGTGCCATCCATCACCTTCACTCTCAAGAACATGCTTCTCAAGGATAATAAGCATGATAGACCTCTGTACTACACTGGGTACATTGGCTCTACATGCATTGGAAGGATCCAAGTCGATCCGAGGTCTGCTCTGAGCATCATCCCGAAGTGACTTCTCTACTTCCTCGGCATCTTACTAAGCAGATTGTCAACCACTACTACGGCTATATATGGCTTCAACGCCAGAAGTAGTCATCCTCTAGGTAATATTCATCTCCGATGCCAAATTGGAGACTTGAAATCAGAAGTGACATGTTACGTCATTGACGCCGACTTGTCTTACAATCTCTTGCTCAGGAGATCATGGATCCAGCCAACTGGATCGTCCCCTCCACCTTACACCAGTGCTTCAAACATGTGTGCGATGATGCTGAGGTTCGAACGGTGTTCGCCGAGATGCAACCGTTCAAAGGAGTGGAGAACTACTTCACTGACTCCCTACTCTATCAGGAGAGTAATAAACTAGTGAAGAAATCATTGCCTGATGACACTGACAATGCAATGAGGCGGACTCAGAATCAAAAGAAGATGTGCCGGCTAATTTTATTTTGAAACCAATTGTAGCATATCTAAATGATCTTGATTGTAGTAAACCCGTCGAAAATGAGGGCGAGTGGGTCCTTAATGAAAATGTTGATTTTGATTACTCTTCATGTTTTAAGGATGTATTTAAATTCATCGATATTTGTTCCTTGCACAAGCCTCTGTCTATCTCGGGAATGGCATGCATGCACATAAAGGACAATGAAGGGTATGTCTTCATTGTCCCTCCTTCTAATAGACCAATTACAAATTGTATTTGGTAGAGGCCAGGTTCGAGCCATGACATCCAAGAAATTAGATGAAGATTTGGAACCCCATAATTCTTTCATTACGCGTTGTCAACACACCGCGTGATGAAAAGAATGGGGTACAGCTTGAATCGTGGAGATGGTTTGAATTTTGAAAAAGGGCGGTGCATCCCTTTGCAACTTTTCATACCGAAAGAGAAACCAATCAACTATTACGACTGCACACGCAAGGGGTTGGGATATGTTACTCCATCCCCCTAGTCGGAATCAGAATCTAGCGAGTCCCTAATCACAATCTTCAGATTCGTCCAGTTTGGACTCTGATATTAGCGTAGGGTAGTGTTCAAAAAGCTCTTTACTAACATGACATCTACTAGTCAGGCGAAGTAAGAAGAAGACATCGAGCCATTCGACACCGACCTGTGGGCTTGACAACTTGATCTTCAATGAGAAAAGTGTTTCGAATAACACGAATCTCTAACCAAAGATAAGGTGAACCAAGTCGATATAGGTGATCAAGCACACCCAAAGCTCATCTCTATAAGCGAAAGCCTGTCGCCAATAGAGAAGTAAGACCTCATATCTCTCGTACAGAAGTATATATATGTCTTTGCCTGGAGCTATTTGGACATGCTTGGCCTCGACCCTCAGGTGGCCATGCATCTCTCAATATCAAACTGGATGCCAAGTCAGTTAAGCAACAATAACGACGATTTTGACCTGACATCATAGAAGCAATCGAAACGAAGTTCATAAACTCATCAAATGTGACTTCATTCGAGAGGAGCAACATCTAGATTGGGTTGCTAATATTGTGCCTATTTTTAAAAAGAACGGGAAGATCAGAGCCTGCATTGACTTTTGTGATCTCAACACAGCCTGTCCTAAGGATGAGTTTTTGTTGCCCATCACTGATGTCATGATTGAAAACACGTGTGGCTTCGAAAGAATGTCCTTTATGGATGATTTTTCAGGGTACAATCAAATCAAGATGCACCCGGATGATGAGAAGCATACATCATTCAGAATGCCATTGGGGGTATACTATTATACAATAATGCCATTCGGATAGAAGAATGCAGGTGCAATGATCGAACCAAACTTGCACAGAAAAATACAGACTTTTAGAACAGTGCTAGGTCCTTGATGCTACCATGTAGCCTAGAGCTAACGGGTCGTGATCCATAAAGAGGGACAGCGATGGAAGTGTTGTATAAGTTTCTTTCTTTTAATTTACCAAACTACTTAATACTTATTTTCTCAGTTTTTATAAAAAGAAAATAAAAAATGTTAAGTTAAGTTAAAAAGGAGACTGTAGAAGAAAAGATGGTGATGTTGTTATTGTTTTATTTACAAAAGAAAAGAAAACAGATAAAGAAGAGTGTTGGTGCAAAAATCAGAAATAAAAAGAAATAAAAGAAGAGTACTTACCTCTACTGTTTGAATCATAATGAAAGTTATCTTAGCGTGAAGCAAAGCGAAGTAGTAGAAAGAAATACATTGAATGCAGGGTTTGGCGAGATCGAGCACAATGAAGAAAAGTGAAATTTTTTTATTGATTGTCACCTTCAATATAAATCTCTTAAGAAAGGACTACAATAGTGTCACTCTACAATAACTCTTCCTCTCTTTTAATCATGTAACTCTCTCTAATCTAAGCTATGAAGAAAAATAAAAATTACACTGAAGAAGAAAAGAAAAACCTAAGTTAAACTAACCTAAAGCTCTCTCTAGAGTGGTGCCCCTCTGCCTTCGAGGTTACAGGTATTTATAGGAGAAAAAGGAGATAAGGGAGAGCGTATGGAGATAGGGGAGCAAACGCTCCCCAAAATTCAAACAACAAGCCACGGAAATGCCGCAAGCAGTGAAACACGATTTTTGTCGCATTTCTACAGCCAGATCCTGACTGTAGGGCCAGGACCAGGGAGCGTTGGTTCGTCCATCTGTCCTCTATCCTTTTATCCACTTGAATTTTGAATTTCTGTTCTGGATTTGATGAAATAACCTTTGATCTTCAGCTCAACCAACTGGGCCTTCAAAAATCAGTTTTTGCTTTGAATTTTAATTGATATTTATCTTAACTGACATATTTGGTCTTCAGATAAGATGGCTTTTAGAAACTCTGAATTTGAATCGATCCCCTTTCTTTTGAATTTTTGGATTTAATTGAATAAATCTGTCAATCTCTCTTTTTTTCTTAATTACCCTGCATCCCACTAGATATGAAAATACATTAATAGCAGAGTTTTATTTAAATATAAATGTAAAAATGTGACAAATATGATATGAAAACATGTAATGTACGTGTGTGATCACACCCCTACACCTATTTTTTGCTCGTCCTCGAGCAAAATAAAAGAAAAGAAAACCTAAACTGACCTAACTTAACTCACTTTTGTAGGAATCACGGTTGCACGTAGCACGTGCAACAAGCCGTTAAACCTTTAAGTTACCCTTATAGGACAAGTTTTGTCTCGTGAAGGTTTTCAGTGGATTACACCCACAAAATTCATAAGGAAAAAGAAATAAATTGTTAGCATTTTTGAAAACGCATTTTTAAGGAAAAAATATTTGAAGTATTAGTGTAAGAATTCAAGTAATCTATAAGTCATAGGATTATCAAAACTTAGTCATTCCAGTCTTAGTCTCTATTCAAAAACTTGTTTTCAAGTAAGGATTAAAATTGTATTTTTCATCTAGCATATTATTTTACCCTAAGTCATATACACCTTATGACCGTGAAAATTTGACTCGGGATTCTTCAACTCTAACTCTTATGCCTTATTTTTTATTTTTTTATTTTTAACATTTATGACGGTAATATCCCTTAGCTCTATTATTAGGTTTTCTAATTCGCCTATGTAACTAGCCTTAGTCAGTGACTCTCAAACCGGACGATTTTAGGGCACCGGGTGAGAAAACACCCCAAGAACTTAGGACTCGAGCAAATAAGGCTACAAAACTAAAAATATTTATTTATATGAACCACTTTTAGGCGTGAATACTTATGCTTTATGAGGCATAAATATCCAGCTTAATCAGAGATTTTTATATATAGTAAATTTTTTTTATATATAAGGTATAAGAATCTTTGTTTTAGAACCCTAAGTGTGTAAGTGTATAAAATATGCATATTTCATTAAGATAAAAATCATGACTAAATTACTTTTTCAATTTTTCTTCCCAACCTTGAAATCAAACAAATAATTTTATTTTGACCATGCATAAGAAATCCTGATTATGATCCTCTTATTTCTTAAAGTTAACTTAATTTCTTATAAAAATAAGTCAAAGTATTATTTTCAGTTTCAAAAAGTTTTAAAAAAAGGGATTTTTAAGTAGTATGTTAGTAAACCCCACCCTACAACTAACTCATGCATCTCAATGTATGAATGAAATGCAATAATATATGAAAAAAGAGAAAGGGAAGGAAAATTGTCACCTCAAGGTGGTGGTTCTGGTGGTGGTCTCATTGAGCCAAGCATTTCTTCCTATTCTAGATACTGTGAATTTTCATGGAACCCACCTTTTATGACCTCTTTCTTATTAACATTTTATACTCCACAATATGAATAGGATCATGTAAGATCCTAGCATGAAATTTTTACCGGTTATATGACCAATCTTGGGGTATCATCACGGAGTCATATTGATCTAAATCTTAGTCCAACAATGGAATGTGATTTTGTAGAATGGATGATTTGGGCTCAACAATGAAGGGAATGAAAATCGATATTGACTCAGAAATAAAACTCAAATCAAGTTTAGGTTCGAGAGTCAGAGTTTGTTCATGAATTTGGTCCAAATTATAGAATTCAAGTTCACATTCATTTCCCAACAATATAATGTAACTATTCAAAATAGGTGGTTTATGTTCAAGCTCCACAGGGATAGGAATCAATGTTGGCTTCAGAATTGGGTCCGAATCAAGTAAGGATACCAGAGTCAACATCGATTCAAAAAATGAAACTGAATTACAACATTGGGAATCGATGTCACAATCATCTTCAAGTTCAATTTCATTGAAATGAAATTTTGCCAATTTGTCAATAGTTTGGTATTGGTCAAGTTCAAAGTTTTGTGGTGAAATTGAATTTTGGTCATAATCTTCAAGATACCATGACTCTTGGTTTCCATCAATATGGCTAGAAGTATCGAGAATAGTCAGAGATTGGGTAGGTAGATTTTCTTCATTCCTATGCATGTTTTCCAATTGACTAAGTCTTACTTCTATCATATCGATGAAGTGGGTAAAGGGATCTTCACTCGGAATCATGGATTCCATACTCTCTTCGAAGTTAACAGGTTCTTGTTGTGATTGGACTTGAAAATTAGAGTAAGGATCTTGGATTTGAGAATTGTTTGGGAGAATTGAGTCCACTATGATTTGTACTTGTCGTGTGGACTCAAGGAAGGCTTCGAAAGTCTTTTTTAAAGAAGATTTTTCTTCTATAAGTTGGTCTTGGTATGGAGTATATGAAGCTGTCTGCTGGTAAGGTTGTTGATAGTAAGACTCGGAGGAGTTGTATCCCCACTGACTCGGTGAAGAATCATGATGATTATCCCATTCTTATTCATAATATTAGGATTGGGGCATATATTGATTTGGATAAGACCAATCTAGCATACTTGGTTGGTTAAAATTATGTAATGCCGGGTTGGTAATATCTGAATTGAAAGAGGTTGGGATGAAATATGAATTTGAGTTATAATCAGAATAATTATAATCCATTTTCACAAAAACAAACAAAAATAAAAAAATAAACAAACCAAAAAAAGAAAAATCTAGCCTAAGTTAGGGTAGAGCTTAGACCTAGACGACTCCTAACTGTTGATTATCCACAGGAGGTATATTGCAGAACCTGATCACATGTTAATTAGTCAGGTAGGGGCAAAACCAGTGAGAGGCATCCATGCCTAATCAACAGGCCTAATTATGCCAAACCACCAGCCTTCGGGGTTTCGCCCCTCAATCCCCAACCTTTGACATCGATTTAGCAAGAGTCAACTTCTAACAACTTACCCCTTAAGTCAATCCCTATTTGAGTTCGAGATGTCCCTAGGTCCAACGTCTACTCAATTTTAAGTTAGGCTGAATTAGTGAGTGAGGAGATGGTTTGTAGGCTAAGAGAGTGTAATGAGTTCCTCATCTTATCTTGTTTAAGGATATGCCCTTAATATTTTTAGTGCAATGTACAAGTATAAAGCAAAAAGTAACACTCAAGAAATATGAATCACTCAAAATATATTTCCTAAAGTGTATGCAATGCATACATACCTTTGCTCCAGCACTCCTCAACAGTAATATAAAAGGTAAACGAATTAGACATATGCCCTAAGATGTAAGAGTCTAAACATTTTTTAGTATTTACAAAGCAACCACGTTATTGTTGAGGTTAGAAACATGTACAGAGTGAGTTAAATAGATAAACTAATAACTGCAGAGAGGTAATCTCTGAAAATCAAGCAACCTGCAAGAAAGCAAGTTAGGAGTTCTCCTTACTTTGTCGCGCAAATGCAGTAATGGCCGCGTTTCCACGGTAATAGTTAGGTCCTCTGAGCTCTGCTTTCGAAATCAGAAGCTTAGGTATGCTATATATCCACTGCAGCTCTTTATTTTCTGAAATTAGCCCCTGTGCACCAAAACAGAGAAGAAAAAGGGATTAATTCATTAAGCAAATTAAAAAGAAAGAAAACTTACCATCCTTGCTAGGCAACGACGCCAAAATTCTGATCGAGCTAAACCTACACAAAATAATACAGACTTTTAGAACAGTACTAAGTCCTCGATGCTACTGTGTAGTCTAGGGCTAACGGGTCGTGATCCACAGGGAGGGACAGCGATGGAAGCATTGTGTAAGTTTTTCTTTTAATTTACCAAAACTAGTTAATACTTATTTTCTCAGTTTTTATAAAAATAAAATAAAAATGTTAAGTTAAGTAAAAAGGAGATTGTAGAAGAAGAGATGGTGATGTTGTTATTGTTTTATTTACAAAAGAAAAGAAAACAGATAAAGAAAAGTATTGGTACAAAAATCAGAAATAAAAAGAAATAAAAGAAGAGTACTTACCTCTACTGTTTGAATCATAATGAAAGTTTATCTTAGCGTGAAGCAAAGCGAAGTAGTAGAAAGAAATACATTGAACGCAGGGTTTCGGTGAGATCGAGCACAATGAAGAAAAGTGAAAAAAATTTATTGATTGTCACCTTCAATATAAGTCTCTTAAGAAAGGATTACAATAGTGTCACTTTACAATAACTCTCTCTCTCTTTTAATCATGTAACTCTCTCTAACCTAAGTTATAAAGAAAAATAAAAATTACATTAAAAAAGAAAAGAAAAATCTAAACTAAACCAACCTAAAGCTCTCTCTGGAGTGGTGCCCCTCTGCCTTCGAGGTTACAAGTATTTATAGGAGAAAAAGGGGATATGGGAGAGTATATGGAGATAGGGGAGCAAACGCTCCCCAGATTCAAACAAGAAGCTGCGAAAACGCGGCTTTTGCCGCATTTCTGTTGCCAAATCCTGGCCGTAGGACCAGGATCAGGGAGCATTGGTTCGTCCATCTGTTCTCTATCCTTTTATCCACTTGGATTTTGAATTTTTGTTCTGGATTTGACGAAATATCCTTTGATCTTCAACTCAACCAATTGGGTCTTGAAAAATCTATTTTTGCTTTGAATTTTAATTGATATTTATCTTATCTGATATACCCAGTCTTCAGATAAGATAGCTTCTAGAAACTCTAAATTTGAATCGATCCCCTTTCTTTTAAACTTTTGAATTTAATTGGATAAATCTGTTAATCTCTCTTTTCTTCCTTAATTACCTTGCACACCATTAGACATGAAAATACATTAATAACAGAGTTTTATTTAAATATAAATACAAAAATGTGACACATATGATATGAAAACATGTAATGGATGTGTATGATCATGCAGCTTACAAACGTGCCATGAGCATAATTTTTCGTGATCATCTATGGAAAACAGTGGAATGCTATGTTAACGATATTACAGTCAAAAGTCGCAGCAAAAGCAACCACCTTGGTGACCTGCGAACTGTGTTCGACATCATGCGGGCTTACCAGCTAAAGATGAACCCGACCAAGTCGTTCTTGGGAATGCCGAGTGGTAAATTCCTTGGATTTATCGTCACATCCAAAAAAATTCATTTTGACCCTCACAAAGTCAAGGCCATTCAGAGCATGCAACCTCCGAGGACCCTCAAAGAGCTCAGAGGGCTACAAGACAGGCTCACCTACATCCAAAAATTCATCATAAATCTTTCAGGTCGTTGTCAACTATTCACACGGTTAATGAAGAAAGGTGTCTCCTTCGTATGAGATGAAGCTTGCCAAAAGGCTTTCGAGGATATCAAGGAGTACCTCACCAAGCCTCTGGTCCTGATAGCTCCCATTTTGGAAAATCATTCTTACTCTATGTGCGAACTATGGACCATTCTTTAGGCGCTCTTTTGGCACAAAAGAACGATGAAGGCTTTGAGCAAACCATCTACTACCTGAGCAGAACTCTGATCGGATCCGAATCTCGATACAACACTGTGGAGAATGAATGTCTAGCTCTTATCTTCACTGTCCAGAAGACATGACATTATTTGGTTGGCAAAATAATGCACGTCATTTCAAGAGTTAATCCCCTGTGCATTCTCATGACGAAGCTAGGGTCCTTGAACTCTAAACTAGCTAATTGGGCTATTCTGCTGTATCAATATACTTGACTTTTGATCCCAATAAGGCGGTCAAAGGTTAAGTTCTCGCAGATTTTCTGACAGTCCATCCAGTCCCAGAAACTTCAAAGCTACACTTAGACATTCCAGACGAAGTCATCGAAGCCAATATGACTTCAGGGGATGATGTATGGTAGATGTTCTTTGACAGATCAAGAACAGGCCCTACAGGAAAGATCATTGCCGGAGTGGGGGTGGTATTTGTCTTGCCGAAGAATCAAGTTCTTTCTCGTGCATTCTTATTGATGGAATCCTGCTCCAACAATGTAGCTGAGTACAATGCTTTGTTCATTGGCCTCCAGCTCACTCAACAAATGGGGGTACAGTACCTTGAAGCTAATGGTGACTCCAAATTGAATATCAACTAAGTCAAAGGAGAGTATGAGATTCTTCATGAAGACCTGATACCTTATCACCATGTAACCATTAAGATGGCTAACTCATTTGATGGCTTCTACATCAGTCATGTGTCTCGTCTCCAAAATGCAAAGGCAGACGCTTTAGCTGTGCTCTCGGCTACATTGGCCTTGCCAGCGGATACCACGTATCGTCTTATGGTGGTTACCTATCATCTCTTCTATCCGAAGTATGGCTTAGAGGTTAGCGAAGTTTATACAACATCGACAAACTTTGAACCGAGGGACTGGCGATTTCCGATTATCGACTATGCCTTGCATGGCATACTGTCCGTGATCCCAAGGAAGAGGCTTCTATTCGACGAAGATCTCCTCATTTCTACTATGATGTAATGGTAAAGACGTTGTATCACCATTCATATGACGATATACTTCTTCGCTGCCTATCCAGTTCGGAGGCACGAGAAGTACTTGAAGAGGCTCACGATGGCATATGTGGCACTCATCAACCATGTCCGAAGCTCAAGGATCGCTGCACTGACTCGACTATTATTGGCCAACCATGACAGCCGGCGCAGTTGAATATGCAAGAAGGTGTAAGACCTATCAAATTCATGCAGATTTCATACACTAACCCCCTGAGCTACTACACCCCACGGTCGCTTCATGGCCATTCGAAGCATAGGAAATCGATGTTATAGGACCAATCAATCCTCCATCGGTGAAAAAATATCAGTTCATCCTTGCGATAACTGATTACTTCTCCAAGTGGCGGAAGCTACACCGCTCGTTGAAGTTAAAACCAGTAATGTGGTCAACTTCATCAAACACCATGTCGTCCATCAATTTGGTGTCCCCAGGCGAATCGTCCATGACAATGGTCCACAATTTACAAGTCAATCTTTCTATCGGTTCTGCAACAAGTACCGAATTCAAAATGTGACTTTAACTGCTTGCAACCCTGTCGCCAATGGGTTGGCAGAAGATTCAATAAGACAATCATCAAGCTCCTCAAAAGTTCATCTCTTCAAGTAAACAAGATTGGAATGAGAAGCTTAGTGAATGTCTTTAGGCCTACAAAATGATGGTCTGAACTCTTACTGACAGTACACCTTTTTCTCTAGTTTACGAGGGTGAAGCAATCATACCTTTAGAGATAAAAATGTCATCACTTCGTATTGCTCTGGTAGTCAAGATGATAGAAGAAGATAATGATCGATTATGTCTCTAAGAGCTGAAAGTCTGGATGAGAAGCAACTATAAGCTCAAAATCGCATTGACCTGTACCAAGCTCGAATCTCAAAAACCTTCAACAAAAAGGTCAAGGAGAGAGTCTTTCAAAAAGGGGATTTGGTCCTAGGTGTCAAGCGATCTATGGTCATGACACATAAGACCAAAGGCAAACTCCAATCC
This sequence comes from Agave tequilana, assembly GCA_038442645.1. Classification (NCBI taxonomy): domain Eukaryota; kingdom Viridiplantae; phylum Streptophyta; class Magnoliopsida; order Asparagales; family Asparagaceae; genus Agave; species Agave tequilana. The sequence goes on along the minus strand of JAVJIF010016955.1, from coordinate 48,222 downwards.
AAGTGGGAAGGACCCTTCCTGTTGGAGACAGTCTACTCAAACGGAGCCTACCGCCTAGCGATTCCAAATGGGGACACGCTCGTGATGCCCATTAATGGCAAGTTCTTGAAGAAGTACTAATCCTGATCATGTTAACACCATAGCTCTAATTAAAGAAGTACTACACATGACCACGTTAACATTAAACCTCTGGTCATTAAGACTGATTTGTCTGACTGTTTCTTCTCCCCCCAAGAAATTCCTTTCCCCAAGAGGAATCGACTTTATCTCTACTTTTGCAGGGACTCTGATTGGCATCAAGCTGATCGAATATCTGAGGACATTATAATGCACGATGTCAACATTGGAGACAAAGCCAAAATTTTCGATTTTAGCCTTGTCACTCTTCTTATTTGGAAGAGTATGTCATATTTTGAAGTCGAGCATGCTTAATCAGTGATTTTTGGCAGTCTTCTTCCTGATCTTTCCTACATAATAGTGACATATCTCCAATCATCCCTTTGCCTCTGTCATTTGGCGAGTCACGATTCGGCTTCACAACGATCTAGATCGAGCCGAATTCATCGAAAAAGGTTCGTGACGCATTCTGCACGATTTTCCAGTGTTCCTATATTCATATCTAGATTCAGTGATCAGCTGCGAGCCTGAGTCTTGACTATGAGGAACTAAAATGAAGCTCTACGAGGAATCTCGACTTAATCGATGAATTTCCCTCAAGAGCTTATGTTCCATGTCTCGACTTAATGACCGGCCGAGAACCAGAATCTTGATTAGGTGACACGTCATCAGGAATTTTGACTTACTCGACAAATTCCCCACGAAGTTTATTCTTAACTTTTTAATCCCCAGTGAGATTTTAGATGTCACCAGTAGAATGTAGAAAGATCCACTTCAAATGGCACGATCTGAAGCCTTCGGTGAACAAGACTAGAGAAAAATATTGGCTTCTAAGCCCAATATAGAGTTTTCGATAACTCATCATGCTGAGGGGAATAGCATGGCCAGCCCAACTCAAATGGTAGTTGGTAAAGGCAAACCAAATCCGTTGATAGCTGGGGATTTGCTAAAAATCCTAAGCGACTTGATCCCATTTGATTCCTCTGTAATCCTCTACCAATTTTCTTCCATGGAATGGTGGATCTACAAAGCAAATAAGTCATGTTAAAACTTTCACCTCTGACTTTTCCACACATAACGATGGCATACCTTTAGTCGCATCGATCGATCGCTCAACTCATAACCTATTCTTTCGGATAATTAGATGAACTCACAGAACAAATTTATCTAACGACTTTAGGAGTTTTATTCTCCTATTTCCCCCAACAGAATTCCTTTGTTCCCTTTTAGGAGCACTGTCTCCTATTCCCTGGCGGAATTCTCTAATAATATTCTCACATTTGCAGGGAATATTCAATTTCACCAAAATCTCTTACCAATTCCCTTTCATAGAATGGTAGGACCACATAAAACTGTAGTCATTTTTCCAATAAAATGAATTACAGATCAAGTCTATCACGTTAACATTAAATCTCTGACAACAAAAATTCTGATGTATCCCCAGTGGATCGGAACTCCACTTACTATTTTTCTCCATAGAATGACAAGTCCACTCAAATCGTGTGAACCACAAGTCAAACACTTATCACATTAATATTATACCTCTGACAGCTCTCTCTCAAAACTTACAGGGAATAAGTGTTTCTCTATCTCCAATGGAGTTCTTCAAGAGGCAATTTCCTAAAAATTCTCTTGAGAGTCGCTAATGTCACGTTAATGATTACCTCTGATAGCTCTCTATAGATTCCCCACAGAGTCTCAGAGAACGCTAAATTCTCTATCTTCAAAATCCTCACAAGATATCCATTCCCTAACGAGGTATCAACCTTCTTTCAAGAGCTTTTCAAAGCATGACCCATAAGATCACTCATCACATCCAAACTCAAATAAACAGGAGCAAGATACACTTAAACCATTAAAAATACACTAGAGAAAGCATGAAATAAAGTAATATTAGCTTGTTAGATAGTTAGATGTTAGAGTATTAGAATCCATCATCATGAGCCATCAATGACTCTTACAAGAGCAATGCCAAGTAAAGGGTAATAGATTCATGTGGATTATCAAGTAAGGAGTTAGCAAGTTAGTGGTTAGTAGTTGATGCCATGAGAGAAAATTAACTAAGCATATAAAAGGTTAGAGAGAAGAAAACAAGTTGAGATAAAGAGAGAACCTTTCATAAAGTGTCACCCTCCATAACAAGAACTCTAACTTTCACCTTAAGAATCACTCTTTTGAACTTTTACAAGATCTAAAAGAAAGGAAAAATATAAAAGAAAAGAAGAAGAAAAACTAAACTACACTAAATAGAAGAAACTACACTAAAAACCTTCCTTCTCCCTGTTCTGCTTCAACCAGGGGGCTTTTATATAGCACAGGCGGAAATGCGGCCCAGGCCGCATTTTCACAACCGTACTGGTGCCACACGTGCAGCGCCGAAGTGTACAGCCTTCGGCTGGACACTTTTACTTGTACCTTCTGTCGGTTTCTGATTTTCTGCACTAGATTTGGTAGATCTAGCTTTAAACTCTTGGGCTACTCCTAGGCTCTAAAAATCCCTAAATAAATGAGAGTTGGGGCTTCTTCTTCACTTCATGCCATGGACCTAGAAACACAAAAGAAAGCCATTATTAATAGAATTTTATTTAGAATAAATATAAAGATGTGGTATGAAATATGCATATTTGGAGACTAATTAGGCCTCCATACGCTAAAGAAGATCATCATCGTAGTTATTGTTGGCCATGTTGACCGACATAATCCCTTTTTGTTCAAAGTTGACGGTGGAGGAGGAAGCATAGCCGTTGGCTTCTCCTTCATTGTCTGACCACTGGAAGAGGCTTCTCAGTGGTTCTGACGATATTGCCCTGTGGAAGAGAAGGGTTGTCCATAATTATAGGGTACTGCCACCCTAGATTAATTTAGTGCCTCAGAAGGCACCTTATGGTTCAACCAAGACCTGACTTAAGCTAGGAATATAATCAGAATCTAATGAACTAAAGGAGGGAGAGCGAATCCCCTGTTTCCTCTTCGGGATCGCATTGAATCCCTTCCTCTGCCTGTCATGTTGACAGAAGCTACAACGAGGTGAGGTTTCTTGGCTTTCCTCCTCATCCTAGACTTGGGCCTTTCAGAGGTCTGGGCTGACAACCGATCGAATATTGATGGCTGATTTGGAGAAGATATTGTGAAAATTGGCCCCAGACAACAGTTAGCGGAGTAGACTGACACAAATTGACACCCCGCTTGTCCGCACTGAGACGGCGAGATGTGAACTTGCTCTTCAGAGCGAGATTTCTGCTTGTTGCTTAGAAATTTCTGCAAGTCAGTGTTGGCCGAACCCAATCGATTCAACACGCAAACTCGAGAAGGCTGAAAATTAGCCCTGATGGGCTGAAAAGTCTTAGGCTTAGCCATAGACTTAGCCTTGGAGGCTAATCTCCTGGGTGGGTGCGAAACTAAGACAACTTCATCGCAAGGCGAAGCTGTCTGAGTACTTAGTGCCTTAGCACTGTTAAGAACTGCTTTTCCTTTAAACGAAATAGCTTTGATGTTAGCACCAGAGGATGTTTCAACTCTTGCTTCGCAGTTAAGAGCTTTGAGCAGGAGAGAAGCTACAGCAGCTTCGCTAATAGCACCTATGAGTGCTTTGCCTTTAGCGTTGCGTGAGAAGCGCGGCTGAGCTCTGTGAAGAGCTGAAGTAGTCTCACAGCCAGAGACTACGTGAGCTTTGCCAAAAGCTGAAATAAGGGATCTTTTAGCCTCACATGAGACTAAAGTGGATTTTTCAATCCACATAGTCTTACAGATGTTGGGACGAAGCTAGTTTGAGACTGAGTTAAGCCTGCAGGTGGCCTTTTTCATCTCATCAAAGACTTGCTTTCGAGCAGTGACTAGAGAAGACCTAACCACGGAGATCTTTTTATACTTGAAAACATTGATGGGGTTTGAGCCGCCCTCAGAGAGAATTTGCTCAAATCTTTCTTGGTCAAACTGAATGACCCACATCTCAGTAATAGACCCAAGGGTCTAATGCGACACAGTTCTCTTATTACTGAAGAAAACTTTTCCTAGTGGAGTCGCCATCTTGTTTTCCATTGATAATTCAAAGGAAAAACTTTACAAAAGTTTGTAGAAAATTACAAGTAACAAGAAAATTTCAAGAATCTTCTTCTAAAATTTCTGAGAAAGTGTACCAGTAGAAGTCTGGTCAGCGCGTACCCACTTTATTCCATTGACGATGCGAGAGATCGAGTATTCAGGTCTTATGCTTAGGAATTTTCTTCTCACCTGGTTCCGGAAATCCTTCGAGGAAGGAAGATCTTGAGGGTATTAGCACCCTGAAAGAGAAATAGAATTCTGAAGAAGCTCGAAAGCTAGAGAGTGATCTCTTGTGAAATTTTCAGCCCAGCTAGCCTCAGTTCAAAAGATCAGCTTTTCTCTGATCAGCCTTGGCAGAAATCAGCTTTGAGCCCCTCCTTGCAGTAGGCTATTTATATGCCTTGTGGGGTGTAACTGCTCCCCTAAAAATCAGCAAGATTTGTCAGTTTAGCTTCGCACCTGAAGATTAAAATAGCTTCGCTATGAAGCTAAACATAGCTTCTATGAAGCTAGAGCATGCTAGCGAAGCTTAATCAACTAGCTGGCTTAGGATTGTTACACTAATCTCTTAATTTGCTCTAACTAATTGAGAAATTTTTCTTAATCTTCTCCAACTAATTGAGGAGTAAAAATATCATGGCAATTAACTGCCTAAAAAGCGATATCAATCACATTAATCTCATACTGAGATTTAAATGGTCAAAAATGACCAAAAAGAGCTCGCAGAGGAGCCAAGTTTCATGTGAAGCTAGAAAATAAGCTCTCAGTGGACCTACAACTGGAAGATGAGCTCACAACGGACCTATTCAATGTTTGCAGCTTACAGCGAAGCTAAAGAAGATTACTCTTTACAGAGCTATGAAAAAGCTTCAAGTGAAGCTAGGAAATGAGCCCACACTGAAGCTACTCCTTACTTGCTGCAAAGCTAGAATTGAGCTTGCAGCGAACCTAGATTGTTAGCCTTTTGAGCTTTCCTCAGAAGGCAAGGCTTGGTTCACTGTCTGATTTATTGGATTAGTGGAGTCCAAATCACTGGTTTGTCTATCAAAGATGGACAAGTCTTCAGTCTGTCTACGACTTGTCTTTTAAAAGTCTCGACAAGTTAGACATCATTCGGACAGGTTGCAGAGCTGCTTTGGAGTTTGTCATTTCAGAGTGTCAATAATTGGGCCTTGAAGTATCTATTAGAGATATTGTTCTCAAGATGACTAGAGGCTCGATGGTGATTTTGAAGGGCATCTGATACAAATAACCTATACTACTTGAAGGATAGCACGGTTACAGGCAAATGGCGACTTCTACAAATTCAGATAATGATTGCACCCGGCTTTGGCATATGAGGCTCGGACATACAGGAGAGAAGTCTTTGCAAGCTCTTGAAAGCAAGGTTTATTGAAAGGTGCCAATACCTGCAAATTGAATTTTTGTGAACATTGTGTCATTAGAAAGAAGACCAAGGTGAAATTTGACACCGTGACTCATTATACTGAGGGGATTCTAGATTATATTCACATAGATGTCTGGGGACCTACCAAGATGGCATCTATTGGAGGTAACCACTACTTTGTGATTTTCATAGATGATTACTCTAGGCGATGTTGGGTATATACCATAAAGCACAAAGGGAAAGTCCTGGAGTTGTTTATGGAGTAGAAAAGGAACATGGAGAAGAGTACGGGAAGGAAGATCAAGGTACTCCGTTCAGACAACAGAGGAGAGTACAGAAGCGATCCTTTCCAACAGCTATACCACAATGAGGGCATAGAACGGCCCTTCTTAGTAAGAGAAATACCATAACAACAGGGTGGCTGAAAGGATGAACATGACCTTACTAGAGAAGGTTTGATGCATGTAATTCAACGCCGGTATATCGAAATATTTTGGGTTGAGTATTGGCGTATACTTGCTATCTCGTTAACAGGTTATCTTCATCTGCAATAGGAGGTAAAACTCCTATCGAAGCTTGGTCAGAAAAAGTTGCTCAGGATTATGACTCATTTCGGATATTTAGTTGTCCAGCCTATTATCATGCCAAGGAAGACAAGTTGGACCCGAGGGAGAGAAAATTTGTGTTCATAGGATTCAAGAAAAGCGTAAACGGCTACAAAATTGGGATCAAAAAAGATAGAAAGTTTATCTTGAGCAGAGATGTCACGTTTGACAAGGCTTCAATGATGAAGCCTACAAACTCTCAGCAAGTGGAGAGTAAGACGACCGATAGGATTTCGTAGCAAGTGGAGAGTGGTGCTACTTCACCATCTCTAGACAGATTAGTATCATTGGAGATCATGCCCACAGTAACACAGGGTGGTGATTATGTAGCCGATCAAGATGCTGATGATGCTGAAGATTAAGGACAGGTTATGAATAATGTCCAAGAATTTATTGCAGTTGCAAGAATCCAGAGAAATCCACGTAAGTCCAGCTGCCTCACTACTAACATAATAGTGGCCTATGCTCTCCCAGTTATTGAGGAGGCGATCCTGTCTACATATAGGGAAGCTGAAATCAGTTCAGAGTCCAAGATGTAGAAGGATGCTCTAATGGAAGAGATGAGTTCTCTACACAAGAACGATACTTGGGAATTATCAGAGTTGCCCAAGAGAAAGAAGGTGATCGATTGTATGTGGGTATTTTCAAAGAAACAGGGATATGCCGATGGTGATATTATACGCTACAAAGCCAGATTGATAGCTAAAGGCTACACGGAGCGAGAAAGCATTGACTACAATAAGGTATTCTTACCCATTGTGAAGCACTCGTCTATTCAGATTTTACTAGCAATGGTGGACAATAAAAGTTGGAGCTTAATCAACTCGACGTGAAGATCTCCTTTCTCCATGGCGATCTTTAAGAGGAGATCTACATGTCTCAGCTGACAGGGTTCAAAACTGCAGAAAAGGAACATATGATATGCAAGTTGAAGAAATCACTTTATGGACTAAACATTCACCAAATCAGTGGTATAAGCATTTCGACAGCTTCATAAGAAGCAAGAGGTACACATGAAGCCATTACGACTCGTGTATGTATTACAATAAGTTACCGAGTGGAGAGTACATCTATCTACTGTTGTATGTGGATGATATGCACATCGCTTTCAAGAGCAGATCTACAATTGACAAACTAAAAGAGGAATTGTCTTCCAAGTTCGAGGTGAAGGATTTGGGTGAAACGAAGAAGGTGCTAGGCATGGAGATTAAGCTAAACCGGAAAGGTGGCAAGGTTGGCAAGGTTTGCTTGTCTAAAAAGGATATTTGAAGAAGGTACTTCTGAAATTCAACATCAATGGTGATAGGAAAGTCTGTAAGTACACCATTGACTCCTCATTTCAAATTAAAAGCTACTATATCTCCTACTTCTATTGAAGACCGTAAGTATATGACTCACGTATCCTATGCTAGTGTGATTGGTAGTTTAATGTATGTAATGGTATGTACAAGGTCCGATCTGTCACAAGCTGTCTCAATGGTTAGCAGATACATACATGATCTCGGCAGGGGTCACTAGGAGGTGGTGAAGTGGATTTTACTGTACATCAAAGGTACCATAGACGTTAGTTTTGTATTCAAGAAGGATTTTATAGGTAAGCATGAGTATATCGGATACGTTGATTCTGACTACGCAGGAGACCTTGACAAATGTCGGTCTACAACGGGATATGTGTTTACATTGTCCTAAGCACTGGTGAGCTGGCGCTCTACTCTACAGTTTACTATCGCATTGTCTACTACGAAGGCCGAATATATGGCCATGATGGAGGCTATGAAGGTGTAACACCCCGATCTTGTGGATACAAAGACGTAACTGCGACGTATATACGTAAGTTAAAAAATACCCTAACATATATACGCTAAGCATCAGTACAAGAAAGAATCAGAGTACGTAAGTACGTGGTGCACTATACATTCCAACATAAGAGTATAATTATAAAGTTATCACAGGATGCGATACAATATTACAAGAATATTACATCACCGGTAGGCGCCAATATGAGAATACAAAGAGATATACAAATAAGAACAGTTCAAAATATGCTCACAAGTTACAAAAGAAAAACTCAAAATACGAGTAGGGGGCTGAAAGGATAAGGCTCCGGACGGTCAACTGCTGATCCATGACGCTATCGCTGCGTAACTCTGATCACCAGGAAGTCCACCATGGTTCAAGCTCCAAGATCTGAACATGTAGGTCAAGGGGAGTCAAAAACTCCCCAATGAGTGGTGTGATGAATGCCAAGTGGTGTGCAGGGACAAGCACACGTGTATCGATAAATTCGAATCAAAAACAGGCATTGAAAACTATGTCGTGATCATATACATCCGAACATGAATAAGACATCAAATGATGGGATATACAGATGTGACAAAATCAGTTGTAGGGGCTCAGTAGATAAATTCATGAGATTGATACCTCAAGGGGATAATCCAAAGAAGAAAACCCTCATCTATATACCATATACCTCACGTCTCTATCGACTAAGTACGTACAACCCGAGCTGTCCACAATAACAGCTGAAAAGAAAAGTATGAAACAATAAGAAGCAGTGATTATATGGTAACTAAAGAATCTGTATAAAATCAAGAGTAAGCAAGTCAGGAAGTTAAGTACAGAAGTACAACTGTAAAGTCAATCAAGAGGCAGACTGTGTACAATATGATAACAGGAGGAGATCTGTGGAGTAGTACGCAGGTGGTAAACCAGGATATATTATAGGGTAATAATAATGAAATCAAAAATCCAAATAAAAATTCGATTAAAGCAAAGACGGCAAAACCAGCGGTATAACCCAGGCTTCATGAGATAAGTACGTCGAAGGAATAATTCAAATAAGGAAACCCTCATTTATATACCGTATACCTCACGTTATCGTAATCTGAATGTATACAACCCGAGTTGCAAAACAACACAACGAATTATTAATTAGCATCTTATTATTATTACTCGTCCGACCCATATATCTAAGTATGTGTACAGGCGTACGTTCCATCCCACATACATCCATATATGAGTAGGTCGAGGTTGTTATTGAAAACAGATGATGAAACCAATGGGTTATGTTTACAATGGGTCCCATACATACCCGTGACCATGACCCAGAATGTTTCGGTGCTGACCCGGAAACTGTCGCTAGGCAAACAGGAGGTGGATCTTATATTATGCCCATTTAGGAATATAACAGGAGGTAAGGAGCTAGCGCTCCCCTCGGAACACCTGGAGGCCCTCAGGTAGAACCGAAAGTTTGAGTTGCACAACATACCTAATACTACTATAAACATATTCACCACTTAAAGTTCATCAGTTTTTCCCCAACCGGATGTAGGTTGGTCATTTTATAGTTTATTATTATGTAATTATTATATAACGGGAATAGCAGGAGCGTGACAAGTTCAGGAGTTACAAGAGTAACAGGAGTATATAAGTACTAGAAATATAGGCCACTGTATATAATACAGGATAGTAGGACAGGATTCCCGAAATATGATAATCACAAGGCAAACAGTAAAGTATCAGGTCGTAGGTGATATGTTATATCAAACAGGGTCAGGTGTCAAGTGATAAGCACAGCAGATACCACTATCGTATATTACGATACGGGAAAACAGTACCGATATAAGGGATCAGTACGAATATAGAAAACGGTACCGATACAGGAGATCGATACGAATATAGGAAAACAATTACAGCTTTCGAAAACAATTTAAGTAAGATTTCAAACTCTTCACAACTATCAAAGAAAGAGTTAATCAAGCTATCGAGTAGGCAAGCAAGCGAACATCCAAGCGAAGCTAAATAAGCTAGAGCGAAGCTAACGCACAACACTAGACGCTATCACGTTCGGCGTGGTTACCGCTCGCAGCACAGCTAAACGTATGTGTCGCAGTATGCATATGAACGCCTAACTACCGCTCACGGCACGACCGTGCTCACGGGGTAACTACGCTCGAACGGAGTTAGCAGTAAAGTGCCGATGCTAGGTCCGCCTACCAGGCGTAGTATATAGAAAGTCCAGAGGACTGTTAAAAACCTCAGAGAGGTTAAACTCAGAGATTATAGTATAGAACCACGGGACAGTTAAGCCTGAAGGCTATACAAGTACCAGCATAAAATATTAGTATCAAACACAGGAACATATATATCACTATATTATTACAAACATTCCCTATATATAATACAATACACCCTATCGGCACAATACAATTCCGCAGAATCACCGGCACAAATACAAAATCACCGATACAACAAATATACAATTCTAAAATATAAATCAATCCAACGAAGCGGGGAAACTCAAAAGAAAAGCGAGAACAATCACCTATTTATAGAAAACGCTGTGAAACCCCCCATCTCTGGAATTCTAAATACACAACGCGCGAACGCGTTCAAAATATTATAGAATATTATATTTCTATAGAGGAGGAGAGAGAGGAAGGAATCAAGAGAGAGAACATGTGGGTCACGGACGCGGGGTCGCGGACGCGGAGTCGCATTACGCGAAAGTCATAAACGCGAGGATCGCGTTACGCGAAAGTCGCAAACACGAGGATCGCATTACGCGAAAGTCGTAAACGCGAGGATCGCATTACACGAAGGTGGTTCTTTGCGTCGTGAAGACTAAAATGTGAGGATCACGTTACGAGTCGCGGAGGCACTTAGACGCGGTGTGAGCTCCGCGTCCAGTAACCATACGCAAGAGAGAAAGACAAAGACAGAGAATGTGAGATAGAGAGAGAGTGAAAGAGAAAAGGGGGGAGAGAGAGAGAGACAATGATCGAGACAGAGAGAGTGTGAGAGACAGATTAAAGAGAGAGATAGAATAGAGAAAGAAAGAGAGAGGGCGTGAGAGAGGGAGAGAGAGGGAAAAACCAGAATCAGAGAGAGGAGAGAGACAGAGCGTGAGTGAGAGTGAGAGAGACTGAGAGAGAAGGGAACGTCAGTAATAGGGAAAGAGAGAGGGAGAAGAGAGTTGGAGAGAGAAGGGAGAGTGGCCGGAAAGAAAGAAAGGAAAGGAAAGGAAAGAAGAAGAAAGAAAGAAAGAAAAAAAGGAGAAGGAATGAGAAAGATGAGGGGCCTGACCAGTTTGGTGGTCGGCCAGGGGTGGCACCGGCGGCTAGGGGTGGCCGGCGGCCTAACCCAAAGGAGGAGGCGACGGTTGGGCCAAAGGGAAGAGAGGTGGTGCAAGTGTAGCATAAATGGTGCAAACAAGGATGGTAAAAGTGGCATTTCAAAAAGCAATAAAAGGCTAGAACCGGAGAGTTCACCAGAGGAGAGAAGATAACGGGGTTGGTGGTCATCGCGGTGGTGTTAGTGGTGGTGGAGATGGTGGAAAAGTTGATGGGAATGGGTTGTTGTGAAGGGGAAAGGAGGTTGGTGGTGATGGTAGGAGTGGTGGGTGGAGCTTAGTGGAAAAAGGAGAGAGAATAAAGGGGAGATGGTGGCCAGCGTGGGTGAACCTCACCGGAGCTAGAGGGCACGGGTGTTGGGGGCTGGTTGCAGGTTGAAGGAAGAGGAAGAAGAAAAAGAAATGAAAAGGAGAGAGAAATATATAGGGGTAGATATATCTATATATATGTGTGTGAGAATAGAATGAGAGTCGCGTCTCATAACTAAGACCCATGTCTCAACTAAACCAGACCCGCGTCTGGTTAGATTGAGCCCAGACGTGAGGGTCAAGTCCACGTCTGGGTGAGGGATAAGGCACGTGCATTAAAAGAGGAGAGAAAAAAAAGAGGTTTGGAATTTATTGTGTGGTGAAGGAATTTTTTAGAAAGATTTGAAAAAAAAAGAGAGAGAAGGAAAAGGAGGAGGGAATTATAAGTGGAGGAGAAAAATTGAAAAATAGAAAAAATAAGAAAAAAATATCTAGATAAAATTCTGAAATCTGAGAAAACACCAAAAACACAGGAAAAGCCCGAAAATGTAACTCGGAACGATTCCAAAAAAAATCTCAAAAATAATAAATATTATTTTTGATATATAGTGATATCAGATTTCAGAAATTCAATCTCATTTTAAAATTATAAATTCAGGAATCAACCAGCAATCCCGGTTGACACCAAACCCGGTCGAATTCCAATAAATTTAAAAAAATCTCCAAAAATATGTTTAGATAGAAAATGTGATTCTAAGGAATAATGTAAAAGCAGTTTATAGAAATTCAACTCCATTTTTAATTTAAAAAATAAAGAATTAATCAGCGGCACCAGTCGATAATGGTTTTCAAGATTTTGTAAATTTAATTCAGAAAAATTTTAGAAAATCATGAAAAATCAAAAATATTGGAAAATAATATTTAAAACAGAAATTGGTTGAACTTGACTATCAAAAAGGGTCAAATCAATTGATACACTAGGATCGGGTCCCTGGTTCAGACTATGGTTAACTCTAAGTCTGAGAATCCCGATCCAATACCAAGCAGTGATATAAATAATCATAAAATGAAAATAAATAAGAGGGAAAATCAAAATAATACTATCAGAAAATTAAAACACGTATCTGAGTACGTATTCCGGGAATGAGTTGTTATAGAAGGAGACAATTTGGCTTCAATGGTTGCTTGACAACTTGGAGATTAATCAGGATCTCTTGAAGATCAATTGTGATAGCATGAGTGTTATATATTGGCAAAGAACTAGGTGAATCATACAAAAATGAAGAACATCAACGTCAGGTTCCAATTTGTTTGGGAGATTCTTAATGAGGGTGATATCGAGTTACAAAAGATTCACACTAAGGAGAATCTCACTAATATACCTACCAAGGTTATTCTAGGAGTAAACTTTGCATATTGTAAGACGTTACTCTATATCCTTCCAGTTGCTTGAGGAGGAGCTCGTTTGAATGAACTACAGATGGCTTGATACCTTGGGCAGAAGGTACATAGGCAATCACATTGTGTTCGGCTCAGATTTGAGAAATCTTCACTAAGTGAAAGTACACTTAGAGGGGGTGAATAGGTGTAAGGCTAATCTATGGCAAACTATGAGGAATTTAAAATAAATGATGCAAACGGTCAACTCAAAATAAAAAGTGAAGCCGGATTCCCCTTGAAGGAATCTAAAACTTCTCCTCTATATTCCTTCAGATTAGGAGTTGAGGTTATTAATTGCCTTCTTGATGAAATGAGTGAAACTGACAAGTATGTTGAATATGATGCAAGCAATGAATAACAAATACAAGAGAAGTAATAACACAAATGCAAGCAATAGCAATAGAGTAAGAGCAAGAGAAAAAACAATCGCGAACACAAGAGATTTGTTTCAAGGTTCAAGCACAAAGCTCTACGTCCCCGCCTTCACCGTGTGAAGAATTTCACTATCCACTAAAGATCTTTCCACAAAAGAGCCTCCACAAAGAAATTACAATGGTCTACACAAAATCGGAGCACACAACTCTAACTCTCAATCCTCTACACAAGAGGTAGCACAAAGCCAATGAGGTTAACAAGCTCTTGGTGACCTCAGAGATCACAAACACTCTCCTTTACAACTTCCTATAATATAGAATGAGGAGTGAAGCTCAAGAAGTTTGTGACAGAAAAAATTCAGTTGAAATGAATAAATTTAAGAACTGAAAACTAGCAGAAATTGATTTGAAAATGAGAGCACTTGAAAGCTAGAAATTTTCTCTTTTGAATAAACTTGATTTTTCAAAAATATTTTCAAAACTCTAGATTGTTTAATCCTCTCCCAATGAGCTATATACATAGGCAAGTGATAAATACTGTTAGAAGAGCCTATTAGGTCATTAGGAGGAAGATTAAGTCTAAAAGGAAAAAAAATACCCGTTGGAAAATAAGTTAAAAATCTCAGATTTTGAAAACTAGCTGTTACTGTAGCTCTACCAAGCATCAGTCGACCGGCCGCTCGACCAGTAGTTCAAAACTTTGAACTAGCCGTTAGGCATCGGTCAGCCGATCCAAACCGAGACTTAAGTGTGACAGTCGGTCGACCGCTAAGTTTGCCGTTTGACCGGTCGGTCGTCCGATAAACGTGCACAACATGCACAGGCAGTCACCCAATAATAACCACGAGGTCTGGTCGACCGATCAAGCCTAAAACACATTTTTTAGAAAGTTTTTAAAATCAAACTCATTTTTAAATATTTTGTATTGGTTTAAAAAGTGTTTTGACAATACATAGGCTGTGAGATACATGATAGAAATTGGATATATAAATTTGAAAAAATATGAGACATGTATCAAATACCAAACTCTGTAAAATATCAAAACTAGATATGAAAACTTGTATTTTTAAAAAACTTGTATTTTTGTATGTGACTTCTTGAGTATTAATTCTACATTCCACTTTAATAAACTATTTCTTATAAGGTTCAATATATCTTCTAGCAATCTTCAAGTGAGCTTCTTCAAAACGTCAATCTTGATTGTCTTATCTTGAGTCCCGTCCTTGAGTAAACTTGAGACTTCAAAACCTTCCTTTTGACGAAGAGATACTTTGAATCCTCTTGAACCCTGAAAAGTACTGAAACACTTGAACTTGAATAGTACCGAATAACTTCATGTGGTTTGTAATCATCAAAACAAAAACCGAAGAGTCCATCCTTGGGCCAACAATCTCTCCTTTCTTGATGATGACAAAACACATAAGTTATTGAAGTTAAACCAAATATAAGAAGCTTGGAAAGCTCCCCTAAAATTATGCTTATTTATCAAGATCAATGAATCATGACTAAATGACATACCAATTGAAAAATTAAGTCATGTGCATATTTAATAAAGTGGTCAATGATGAATCAATATGCATAAACATTCCATCCTCCTTCCATGCCTCCTTCCACAAACATTATGCAATGAATAATCGATCAAGACATTTCATACAAACATGGAATATGTGAATATATAAGATAAAAACTTATTATACCAAAACATGCTAATTTTTCAAAAACAATAATTTTACATATACATAAATAAAAAAATTCTACAAGCTTCATAAAAACATTCAAGCTCCATAAAAACATCAATATACATATAACCTTTTGTAATACTTCTCCCCTTTAGATTAATATACAGATAACCTTTTGTAATACTTCTCCCCTTTTTATAATACTTCTCCCTTTTTTTGTCATTCATCAAAAAGGAGTAAAACAAGAGACCAAATTTTAAACGAACACAAGTATTAATGTGAGAAGGAAACTAAGTGAACAAACAGAGAGACCAATTATGAGAGACACTAATGAAAATTTTCAAGAATCCATAATGCAAACATTCAACTCACCACAAATGAATGAAAATATATTATAATCAAGTGGTTTAGTAAAAATATCCGCTAATTTAAAATCAAAAAAAACATAATAATAGATTTTCATTTAGCGAAAAAAACATAATTGGTGGTCTACAGAAAGCCTCCGTCAATGCACGAAGGCCCCGCTGAATACAACACACCATTGCCGAGAGAAGTCCAAGGGAACGACTGTGGGCTAGACGAACAGCTGGTAATAAGACAGTTGGAAGAATGAAGTCACCAGAGGGAGATGGCACCACGCATCTCTTCAGCCAAACCGATAAAAAATCGGCCAAAAGTGCCTTCCGGGACATGGGTCGACGAGCCTGGTGATGGAAACTCTGGAGAATGTCACCTTTCTCATAGGGTCCATCATCTTCTTCCAAAATCATATCCCCCTGAGAGTGTTCTTGCATCCTCCGAAAAATGTCCTCGTCTGCAACCTCCCAGTGAGCCGCTGCAGGAGCATCTTCCAGGTTGGGGAACAAATAATTCTCCCATCTCTTCGAACTGCATGAAGCTCCCTTATGGCTCCCATGCATACTCGAGCAGATGTAAATATGGCACATCAATTCCCGATAAGTCTCGAATAAAGCGGGCTCCTGCATCTCTAGAAGTACCAATTCCGCCTCGCATGGGAAATATTCTTCATGAGGGAGAGATCCCAAGGGCAGAGCAGAGACTTCCCACATCTCTTACAAAGCCATGCCCAATTCGCCACAGGGTGAAGAAAGTCCCTGTAGCTGGACAATATAACTCGAAGATGGCGTAGAAGTTCGCTACGCTCGTCTGGATGCCGCAACAGGTTGCCCTGACAGCTTCGTAAAGCCCAGCTTCTCCAGATCCTCTTCAAAATGGGCCAAGACATATAAGGTCAAGTCCCTCCACCAGGCCTTGGGAGGATGAATCCACCCAAGAGTCTTGAAATCAGTGGCTGGGTAATTGTCATGAGCTTTGAAGAATTGGTTTCTAAAAGTTTGAGCCACAACGGGATTTTCCCCCACTGGGATGTTGGGGAGAACGTTCCCAGGGTGGAGACCCAATATGCAGCGAGGAGCACCTGCCCTTGTATAGCCGGGAGACAGAGATATTAATTTTCCTACGTGAACGGAGTCAGTAGTCCGAGTCACTTGCCACTTCATCTTTCGAACCTTCGTCACGCATTGGAAGAAGGACAGTAAAAAATGACGCTTGCTAGAAGGGAGATAATACTTCTCGCCATCCAGATTGAAAATCCATTGCCCTTCTCCAGCATGCAGCTGATGATCGGTGTCGGGCGCTGCGTCCCCAAATATGAAACCGGACTTTCGATAGATTTTTCGGTCACAATCCTCGAGGGGAGTAGTAGTTAAGATGCTCCTCATAGTACGCGATCTCCGGCGTAGATAAGGGCATTCCGGCCAGGAGCGCTCCGCTCACTGAATAATGATGCCTGCCCCTGAAATTGCAGGCTAACATTATCGTCCAGTCCCCATAGCTGTTCTAAAAAGACTGTTCAAAGGACCCGGAGTACAGTGCACTGCAAAAATAAGAAGAAGCTATATCAGTTCATTAGCCGAAGAATAAAATAAAGATATAACAAAAAGAAAAAATGCTAAGGCATAGCTTCGCTCTCCGAGCAAAGCTAGCCTAGCATTAGCTTTTCCCTGATGCTCAGCTCCACATCCTGCACAAAGACAGAGTGCAGAAGATCTCTAAGTGTTAGCTTCGTTCTGGAAGCTTAGCTTCGCGTTTTGTCGCTGAACAGAATGCGAAAAAGTCCCAAGGGCTAACTTCACAAGAAAGGCACTTGTGCCTAAAACTGTTCAAAAGACTTTGAAGTCCTTTTTTCAGCTGCGTTTCTAGGGCTAGCTTCGCATCCTGTCATTTCACAGAACGTGAACCGCCCTAAGGGTTAGCTTCGTATAGAAGCTGAGAGAAGTGTTGGCCTAAAGGCCCATCACTCTAGTTTTGATGATGATCAACTTATGTAGTTATATTACTAATGATCTTGTGTTTAATTAGTGATAGATTCATTATCAAGATCTTAGTAGGTGCATAGCTCAACAAAGGATAAAATGTCAAGATTTGGAGCTAGCACAGTGTGATCCAAGGAGCTTTTGGATCAAGCTTGGACCAAGTCAAGATGATGAGAAGACTTCAAGGGAAGACTTCAAGTTCAAAACTTGTGTCTAGGTATAAGATTTTTATTTAAAATGTAAAGGATAGAATAGTGGTGGATTGCTCAAGCATATATCACACACACACTCTTGATTTAGTTGTCTTTTCATAAAGGAATTTTCAGATTTAGAAAAGACTTTCATTTTGGAAAAATACGATTTTGGTTTTTGGTATTCCTAATGTATATATTTTAAACCAAAATCATTTTTAGAGCTTAATGTCAAAAACATAGATATTTCATCATGATTGTGTAGTGGATCATATCCATACACTCTATGCTTTAATAAGTTCAAAATATCTTGTTTTTGTATTTGGTAAAGTTTTAGAAAATACAAGATTATCTCTAACAATTTTTCTCCCAAGTGCTGACCCAGAACTGGCTTACGGGTCGACCGGGACCAAGGGCAGGTCGACCGCAAGGGTCGACCGACGTGCACAGAGCCGTGCACGTCTGGCAGTTCAGTGGGCGGGTCGACCGGGCGGGTCGACCGGAACTGAGAGCAGTGCTCTATGTTCTTTTGGGTCGACCGGGCGGGTCGACCGGAGGCTCCAACGGTCGGATTTTTGACCGTTGGGGGTCGACCGGCAGGCCTGACAGACCCCAACGGCTATATTTTTCTGGCCTATTAATTTGGGGGTTTGGTCATTGTTTTGCAACAAGATTTTAGGAGAGCTTTGAGCCAGTTTTTCCCATTCTTTTAAAAGGGTTTTCTCCACATATTTGAGAGCAAATATTTCCTATCTAAAGGGAAGATTTTATTCAAGAGTGTTTAAAAGAGATTCTTTGAGTTTTCCTCCACCATTCTCATCCTAGTTTTTCTCACACAAACACTTGAGCTATCCATTGCTATTCATCTTATAGGAGTGTTGTAGTGAGAGCTTTCATTGGTGATCAAAGTGTTTAGATCACGAAGAGATCATTTCTTGTACTTTGAGGAGGCAGACGTGTGTGTCAGCGTTGTTTCGAGTTCGGGTGCGAACTCCGTGTTTGAGGTGCGGCCTCGGCGAGCTTGTGGGGCTTGCGTGTGTACGGGACTAGGGAGTCCGAGGGCTTGTAGGTGTTGCGGCACCGGGGAGAGATCCATTGGGATCTTGCATAGTGAAAATCCTTCGTGTGTCGAAGGCGGGGATGTAGAGCAAGTGTGCTCGAACCTCGAAACAAACCCTTTGTGTTTGCGATTGCCTTTTCTCTCTCTCTCCCCCTTACTTATATCTTGCATTCATTTATAGTGTAAATCTTTATATGCTTGATATACTTGTTGTTGGCCCAAAGGCCTTCTACCCTAGTTTTGATGATGATTAACTCATGTAGTTATGTGTACTAATAATCTTGTGATTTTAGTTTCAGATCATTAATCAAGTTATTAGTTGGTGATTAGCTTCAACAAGATGATTTGGAAGCTTTCACATGTTGATTCAAGAGCCCGAGCGTCAAAGATCATATATAGCAATTGCTCGGTGGATCAAGGAGTTTTGGATCGAGTCGGCTTGGAGATTGCGCTCTACAAGAAGACTTCGGTACCATAGTTTAGTTTTGTTTTTAGATCCAAATTGTAAAGATTTGAATAGTATGATAATACTCAAGTTCACAACACACACGTTTCATGTTTTGAATATTGGTTTTCGGTTTTTTCGGTTTTAGGTTTAACCGATCTTGGTTTTCATGAATAGATAGATCAAAACAAGTTTACATGGTTTAATGTATATATGATTTGTTCTATATACATGCATGTTTTAATTTCCTAGACAAACTTAGTTTTGACTTACTTATTCATGTGTTTTATGTTTTGGTATTCTTGACAAAACATATTTTGGAATTATTGACAAAAACATGGATATAGTTGTTTCATGTATATTGGATTTCTATCCATATGCATCATGTCTAAATGTTGTTTAAATATCATGTTTTTGTATTTGGAAGAGTTTTGGACAAAACGTATTTTCTATTCAAAATTCAAGTTTTAGAAAATACAGTTTTTGGTTTTTGGTAAAAATGATAAGACACAAAAATAGTTCATATTGATTGATATTGAGCTAAACTTTTTACCACATGTTATATATCAATGTAAAATGATAAAACTATTTTTGGTGATTTTTAGAAAAGATAAAAGAATTTTTAAATATGTTTCTAACCCAGTTTTCTGTTCCGGGCTTCACCAGTCGACTAAGTCAACTAACCAAGTCGACTAGGATGAAGTCGGTCGACCGGGCCGGTCGACCGACGTGCACAGATCTGTGCACGTTTGGAGACACTGGGACGGTCGACCGGCCGGGTCGACCGGGACTGAGAGCAGAGCTCTCTGTTTGTTTGGGTCGACCGGGGCGGTCGACCGGCAGCTGCCAACGGGCAAAAATTGACCGTTGGACGGTCGACCGGACCGGTCGACCGGCAGTGTATTTCTGGCATTTCTGCTGCCAACGGCTATATTTTTCTGGGGTCTATAAATACCCCTTTGGCAAGAGTTTTTCTCTAAGATTTTTTGTGCGAATTTTTCCTTACTCTCTGGTGTTTTCACAGCAATCAAAAGAAGTTTTTGGATTCAATTTGAACAATCTATTTGGTGTTTTTGCTAGGGTTTGGAAATTTAAAGAAAAGGGTTTTTGGGAAAAACAGTTTTGATTCATCTTCTATATCTTGGTTTCAGTTTTTCCCAAGGATTTTCTTTGTGATTTTTGATTTTCATCCCATTGGTTTTCTCCACACTTGAGCTAAAATCTACTATCTCTTCTATAGGATATTTGTGTGAGAGAAAGAAATTGTTTGTGGTTGTTGTTTAGACCACCAAGTTAAAAACCCAATCTTTGTTTGGCTTAGTGCCTTGGGTTGTATCCCTCAAGTGGTGAGGTGATCCTTGTGTTTGCTTTGTGCTAATCCCTCGGGTTGTGAGGTGATTGTTTGTTGGATTGGAGCTTGCCTCTAGGAGGAGGTTGTGGTTGTAAAGAGAAGAGTTGGGTACTCTTTGTGAGAGTTCTTTGTGGACTAGCTAGTGGATTAGAAATCCTTCGTGTGTCGAAGGCGGGGATGTAGAGCTGGGTGCCCGAACCTCGAAACATATCTTGTTGTTTGCGCTTGATCCATTGACTCTCTCTCTATCTCTCTCTTTACTTTGTGCCTTGCAAATATTCATATTGTGCATTCATAATTGCTTGGCTTGGTTGTGTGTGCATCATTTGTTGATTGCACTTGAGTGTATTGCATTTAGTTTTTAAATTCCACATTGAGTTGACTAGATTAGCATAATCACCTATTCACCCCCCTCTAGGTGATCTTTCACTTGTGTGCTCATTGAAATACTTGCTTGGGTTTGTTTGCTAACACTTGTATTCAACCAAGAGAGCCAACGCGGCTCCTCAACCCATTCAAGGGGAATCTAGAGGAGTTTGTCCAGAGCCCTTCACGGGGAATTCGGCAACACTCTTTGGCTATACGTGGTGTTTAGTGTAAGAAGATTTAATTAGGTCATAATTGTTTTTAGCTTCCGCATTATTTGGCATTAAGTGACCATTAGATTAGCCATCACCTATTCACCCCCCTCTAGGTGAACTTACAATTGGTATCAGAGCTTGGTACTCTGATTTGGGTCTAACAAGCTAGAGTTAAAGATCCTCATTTTTAGGCTAATCACATATTTTGTACACACACTATGAATTTTATGGCAACACCCACTTTTGACATTCTTAACATCCAAATTTGGAAGGTTAAGATGTCTATGAACCTCAAAGCCCTAGGCATACATGTTTATCTTGCTACAACTAATGATGCATATATTAATAATAGCAAGTACATTGAGGCTAACTCAAAAGCCCTTCATGCTCTTAAATCAACCCTAAATGATGATTATTTATCTAGGGTTTCTAATGTTGAATCGGCTTTTGTAGCTTGGAACATCATCACCTCTCTTGGCGAAAAGGATCTATATTATGCTGGGAGCGATTCGGACGTTAGGAGCGACACCTCCAACGTGTGCTATATGGTCCAAGGGGATAACCCCCTTGAGGTAACTACCGAATCCGAGGATGAGGATGTTAACATGTCATATGAAGAGCTTTCTACATTTTGTCAATTATTGCTTGAAAAATATGACATGAGTAAAAAGGATAATAAAATTTTGAAAAAGAAAATTGATTGCATGCATATAGAACAAGATTCATTTAAATCTAACATTGCATGTTTAGAAAAAGAAAATAAAGATTTAAAAAATGAGAATGTTTCCTTAATTTCAAATTGAATGATCTTTGTGAAGGAAACACTAGTTTGAAAAATGAAATTGATTTGGTGGAAAAACAAAGAGATGTTATTTTTCAAGAAAACAACTCTTTAAAAAGAAAAATTGTTGAAAAAGAAAATGTCTTTCAAAAGAATAAGAAAAAGACTTTTGATCATGCTTTACATGCCACCACTTCAATTGATCAAAATGAAGTTAATGTTTTGAAAAATAGGATTAATAATTTGAGCTCAATCTTGAGCTCTTGTGCATTTAATCACAAGAAATTGGAGTCTTTGTTTGCAAAGAAACAAACTCCTCATGTTCATGCACATCACTCTCATCATGCATTTGCTTATGTTGCACGCCACGATCACAATCACACTCATAAGCATACTAAGGTGTACATATGTACACATTGTGGCCGCAAAGGCCATTTAGCAAAATTTTGTTATGACAAGTTGCATTATTTTAATTTTGCTAAAAATAAAAATAAAAATGCTTCGGTGCCTTACAACAAGACTAACCCCAAAGGACCCAAGAAAATATGGGTACCAAAACCCCACCTTTTGCTTTTGATGTAGGTGAGGGCTCTCACAAGACGTGAGAGGATTGGTGCCTTGGTAGTGGATGCACTTGGACATGATGGACATACTTTTGGGATGCATCACTATCAAGGAGCTTTGGTGGGACAACCACCATGTTAGGAGTTTTAGATTTGGTAACAATCTCTAAACTCCTACTTTTTATGTTCATGCTAGTTCATTTATCATATTCATAGCATGTTCATATTTTTGTGTGCTTCATGTGGTATTTACATGCTTAGATGTAGAATGTGTCAAACTTGCATGTATACATGTACAAATAGTGAATTACAATTGATTCATATATAATTGAACTTCATGCTCATTGTATCCACTATATGCATATGTATAGACTAGTTTTGATGATTCTCATTTATACATGCTTTGCCAATTTTTATGCTTTACTTCATGTATATGTATTTTTAATTCAAATCTAATAAATATACATGTATACCGGTGAGTCTCTTGCCTTCATGCAAACATCATTAATAGACTCTTTTATACTTGGAATATGTATGCATATTGTTTGCTTTGGATAAATCATACATATACCTAGAAGTTTGTTGATTTTATGAAAAATGATTTTGAGTTGAATTGTTAAAAAAAAAATGTGATTTATGATCTTTTTGAGCTTCATTGACTATTTTCATAAAAATGCTAGTTACATGATCGTTTAACACTCACACTTTTGTTAAAATCATTTTTGAGCCTTATAGACCATGAGTGCTTAAATGTTTGTGTGTCTAGTTATGTTTATGAAAAACATAAGATTTGATATATTTGAAGGATCTTTAACTAGTTTTTCAATACCAATTTATACTAGTTATTTATTCTTCAAATAGTTTTTGAGATTGACACATGATTCTATTTTCTCAAAATTTGATGCTTCATGATTTGAATATTAGTTTATATGTTAGTTTTTGTCAACACTAGGATTTATACTTGTACTTATTATGGGCCACAAATAAATCTATTTATATTTGTGCTTGAATGCTTATTTGAACCCATGAAATGTGCTTGTATTGCTTGGTTTTGATGATCCATATATCTTTAAACTTGTATTCCCACTTTTTGGATTTAATTTATGATCATGTGTTTTCATTTCATGTATATGTGTATTTTGCCAAACTTTAAGATATACATGTATACCTCTTGAGTCATTTGCCTTTAATGCAAATCTATTTATATGGACTCAATTGTGTTTAAGAGATATGTATGTATACTTATTGTGTTGTCAAAACATACATATATCTTGAAATATAAATTGTTTTTAATAAAAAAATGTGTGATGAATTAAAGGAATATTGAGATTAATTGACATTTTGCTTTATTCCTTGCTTGGAGGATTCCGTACTAGTTTAAAACATTTTCATATTAACTAGTGCAAATTCTTCATATGGTAGAGTATATGATAAGCTTACTCTTCAATTGGTATCATTGGATATTTTCAATTGGTATCAATATGATTTTTATATACTCATATTTTGATTGTATGTATGAATACTTTCAAATTTAAATTATATCAATTTCTATTGGTATTATCTTTTCATACATATAAGTGAATCAATTGTTCTTAAAACACAATGTATATGCTAAGCTTAATTCAACTTTCAATTGGTATTTCTTAAAGCTTATGCAATATGTTTTCAAAATTGATATCAAAATAAAAAAAAAGGTTCAAAAATTTGTTTTGATAAAGAAATATTTAAAAATTTTGATTTGTCTTTCCTATATGCAAGGAGAGCTTAACATCTCTCTTACATATAGATTCATGTTGAGTATATTATAAATTGAGGAGCTTGAAAACTCTTCTTTATATGATATACGTGTGTAGGGGAGCTTCACATCTCCTCTTATGCATTACATAATATGTGTTATGTGAGTTAGGGCTTGTCATCCCTTCTTCATGTAATGCATATGTGTAGGGAAGTTAACTTAGCGTCTTCCTCTTCATGAATGTATATCGCATATAAATCTTTATTGATTGATTTGTATTACCCCTTCTTGATCTCTTTGTTTTTGACAAAAAGGGGGAGAAAAATTTGTTTGATTGATTTTACTTTAACCCTTTGTTGATGATTGACAAAAAGGGGGAGAAAGATTTTGAGTTTTTATATGCATACTTGTATTTTTGCTCATGCATACCAAATAAATAATAAGGATTTTATGTTTATGCATATATGTTTTGTTTTACAAATAGGAGAATAAGAATTTAATGTGTTTTATCTCCATGCATTTGCATACATGTTTATGTGCGTTATTGTCATATCTATTTATTTCTTGTGATGCATGAGTTAAGGGGGAGCTTCTTTGAAGCTTTACTTTAATCCATGCATATATAACTTCATGAGTTTTGTCATCATCAAAAAGGGGGAGATTGTTGGCCCAAAGGCCCATCACTCTAGTTTTGATGATGATCAACTCATGTAGTTATATTACTAATGATCTTGTGTTTAATTAGTGACAGATTCATTATCAAGATCTTAGTAGGTGCATAGCTCAATAAAGGATAAAATGTCAAGATTTGGAGCTAGCACGGTGTGATCCAAGGAGCTTTTGGATCAAGCTTGGACCAAGTCAAGATGATGAGAAGACTTCAAGGGAAGACTTCAAGATCAAGACTTGTGTCTAGGTATAAGATTTTATTTAAAATGTAAAGGATAGAATAGTGGTGGATTGCTCAAGCATATATCACACACACTCTTGATTTAGTTGTCTTTTCATAAAGGAATTTTCAGATTTAGAAAAGACTTTCATTTTGGAAAAATACGATTTTGGTTTTTGGTATTCCTAATGTATATGTTTAAACCAAAATCATTTTAGAGCTTAATGTCAAAAACATAGATATTTCATCATGATTGTGTAGTGGATCATATCCATACACTCTATGCTTTAATAAGTTCAAAATATCTTGTTTTGTATTGGTAAAGTTTTAGAAAATATAAGATTATCTCTAACAATTTTCTCCCAAGTGCTGACCCAGAACTGGCTTACGGGTCGACCGGGCGGGTCGATCAGAACCAAGGGCAGGTCGACCGCAAGGGTCGACCGACGTGCACAGAGCCGTGCACGTCTGGCAGTTCAGTGGGCGGGTCGACCGGCGGGTCGACCGGAACTGAGAGCAGTGCTCTTTGTTCTTTTGGGTCGACCGGGCGGTGTCGACCGGAGGCTCCAACGGTCGGATTTTTGACCGTTGGGGGTCGACCGGCCGGGTCGACCGGCAGGCCTGACAGACCCCAACGGCTATATTTTTCTGGCCTATAAATTTGGGGGTTTGGTCATTGTTTTGCAACAAGATTTTAGGAGAGCTTTGAGCTAGTTTTTCCCATTCTTTTAAAAGGGTTTTCTCCACATATTTGAGAGCAAATATTTCCTATCTAAAGGGAAGATTTTATTCAAGAGTGTTTAAAAGAGATTCTTTGAGTTTTCCTCACCATTCTTATCCTAGTTTTTCTCACACAAACACTTGAGCTATCCATTGCTATTCATCTTATAGGAGTGTTGTAGTGAGAGCTTTCATTGGTGATCAAAGTGTTTAGATCACCAAGAGATCATTTCTTGTACTTTGAGGAGGCGGACGTGTGTGTCCGCGTTGTTTCGAGTTCGGGTGCGAACTCCGTGTTTGAGGTGCAGCCTCGGCGAGCTTGTGGGGCTTGCGTGTGTACGGGACTAGGGAGTCCGAGGGCTTGTAGGTGTTGCGGCACCGGGGAGAGATCCATTGGGATCTTGCATAGTGGAAATCCTTCGTGTGTCGAAGGCGGGGATGTAGAGCAAGTGTGCTCGAACCTCGAAACAAACCCTTTGTGTTTGCGATTGCCTTTTCTCTCTCTCTCCCCCTTACTTATATCTTGCATTCATTTATAGTGTAAATCTTTATATGCTTGATATACTTGTGTGCTCATTGAAATACTTGCTTGGGTTTGTTTGCTAACACTTGTATTCAACAAGAGAGCCAACGCGGCACCTCAACCCATTCAAGGGGAATCTAGAGGAGTTTGTCCAGAGCCCTTCACGGGGAATTCGGCAACACTCTTTGGTTATACGTGGTGTTTAGTGTAAGAAGATTTAATTAGGTCATAATTGTTTTTAACTTCCGCATTATTTGGCATTAAGTGACCATTAGATTAGCCATCACCTATTCACCCCCCTCTAGGTGAACTTACAAGAAGAAACTCTTGGTTTCTAAATTTTCAGAAATTAAGGGGAATTAAATCCCCTAAAAATTCGGCGAAGTCAAATTAAGGGAGTAGAGCTCCCTGAGATCACTGGATCACGATGGATCATTCTAGATTCACCATGAAAATATCCAGAAATTGGCTTCGAAAAGAGATGAAAATCTCTGAATAAAAGGAAAAAATCCCTATCCGTAATGGGGCGTTCGGTGACCGGAGGAGGAGAGGGCCCCTCTGTCGCAGAGGTCGTTGCCTCTTTGCCTGCTCGTCTTTTGGGAGCCATGGAAGAACTGAAAAGTTCTAAAAATCTCAACGAAGAAGAAGAAAAGAAAGAGATTTGTTTCTCTAAAAATTTAAAGAGAAGTTAATTCTCCTTCTTTCATCATAATGGGCTTTTATAGGCTTAAAATTGCCTAACTTCGCCTCCTCAAAACGAGCGCAGGCGGTCGTTTCAAATTAATTTGAAACGGCGCCTAAGCGCTTTCCCGAGAAACCCTGTTTCAGCTCCGCCAAGGGCTAACTCCGTTGTGAGTTCAGCGTTGACCTCGCGCGACGCTTGAGTAACTTCGCTAAAAGACGAGCCTTAGCTCCGCTAAGAGCTCATCTCTAGCTTCACCAGAAACTTGTTCCTGACTTAGTTGGAAATCTGTCTTCAGCTCCGCAAAGAACTTTTATTTCCTCCTAAGGAAAAGACTTACCTAAGCTAGTCTATTCCAGGTGTTCTCGAATCGAAAAGGAGGAGAACAAAGTAGATAAGCAGAAAATAAACATTTTTATTGATTCAAAAGGGAAGATACATTGATACTACATCAAGATTGTCTTTCATACAACAGAATCATTGCTCCAAAGGCAAACAAACTGTCCTATCTACTTCCAAGGTGATGAACCACCTCAACTGGATACGAAAAGTCTTCCTCCTGCACAAGGCCGTAATCCTTCGCTTAATGGCAGATTTCGCCATCAAGAAGCTGGATCTTCTTTGATGAAAATTGAAAAGAGATTGGGAGCTGGATCTTCTTTGATCAAAATTGACAAAGGACTGGTTGCCACCAGAAATCTAGATCTTCCTTAAATAAAATTGGCAAAGGAAGGATCCGAGACCTTACTGGTGACGTCCGCCTTCCCGAAGTGGACCATCTCAGACAAGCGATGATTGTAAAAATGAAAGAACAATCAAAGAGTTAAGAAATTACCGTGTAGCTTGTGGCTAACGGGTCGTGTCCACGAGAAGGAATGCGATGAAAGCTTTTCGGTGTTTCGTTTAATAACAAAGAATTGTGCTCGTTTTTTTTAATTGAAAAGAGAAAGGAAAGAAGGAGATGATTAAAAGAGAAATTGCAACTTTAGAGAAGGCTTTGGAGAAGGTGATTCAAAAAGCTCGAAAATTGTTTGGTTGATTTTAATAAAGAAGAAAATCTGGGCTCACTATCTCACTACTCAACCGTTTATTCTTCTATTGAAATCCTTAGTGCCTCAACTTGATCATAGGAAAAACTTAAGGTTGACTTTAGAAAGTTTGAAGTAAAGCATATAAGATGGTTGAAAAAGTTCACCCTTTTCTTTAAGAAACTGTTTTGAATTGAATGTTAAATCATCAAGCGCGAAGAAGCAAGTATGAATAAAAACAGTTCAAGAAACGTTCTTAAAAAAGTAGGAGTTTAAAATCTAAACCCATCCTCATGTGCCTTCAAGAACACTTTCAAGAAGAAAGGCTTTAAGTTAGGCATGCAAATGATTTATTGGGTCTTTTTCATTAAAATCAGAAAAAGAAGAAGAATTCGAGAGAGGTACAATAGTGAGCCAGAAAACCGATTTAGCTAATCATGGGAAACAAAAAACAATGCAAGTAATTAAAGTAAAACATACCGTAAAATGAGTAGAAGAAAATGGAGCTCGACTCTTGTATCGATGTCACTTCAATCTTCAAGTTACAAGCACTCAATTCCTCTCTCTCACAAGTTTTGTACTGAACTACAAATTGCAAAACAAAATACAACTTTTACACTATCTAACAAAGAGCCTAAATCCTTAAAGAAATAACAAAAATTCTAATCATATCTTCGCTCCTTTTTGCTCTGTTGAAACTGGTATTTATAGGGAAAAACCAAAGGGGGGAGATCCCGGGAAGATTGGGGGAGCAAACGCTCCCCCAACCTCTTTAACAAAGCCGCATTTCTGCAGACCTGGTGTGGCCAGATGGCCACACCCAAGGGATGGGTGCTCCTGATTTTGTGATTCTCCTGTATCTTCTTTGGTTTTCTCGTTTCTGCTCCAAGATTTGACGAAACAACCTTTGATTATTGGCTTCAACCGCTTGATTCAGAGAGGATTCTTTTCAACCGGTTTTCAACCTCTCTGATATGCCAAGATTTACCCTGATTCCTTGATTTCGAATTTATTCTGAATTAAATCAGAATTAGATGGGCTTTTGGGTTTGTTTCTCCTTCCTTTCTTTAGCACTTGGGCCTACATTTAACAAAGAAGAAGTAGACTTATTAATAGGATTTATTAGTTAAAAAGTATGGTAAGGTGACAATGTATATGCAATATATGTGACTGATCACACCCCCACACTTATCTTTTTGCTCGCCCTCGAGCAAAACATCAGACTAATTCTAATCAATTATTAGACCACTTTCGCAGATCACTCGATTGCTCTGAGCATATACAACAAGCCGTTAAACCTCTAGGTTACCCCTAGAGGATGAGTTTTGTCTCGTGAGGGTTTTCAGTGGATTGCACCCACAAAATCCATAAAAAATGTTAGTATTTTCGAAGAGCATTTTTAAAGGAGAAAAATATTTGAAGTATATTTGTAAGGCTTTAAGTACTCTATAAGTTATAGGAATATCAAATTTTTCATTCCGAAACTCAGTCTCTATTCAAAAAAAGCATGTCATCAATCAAAGTAAGGAGTCAATTTGTACCTCTCATCTAGTCTATTAATTTACCCTGAGTCGTATGCACCATCGTGACTGTGAAGTTGACTAAGGGTTCTTAACATTAACTCCTATGTCTTATTTATATTTATTTTTGGTGGAGTTTATTCCTCAATTTCATTAGGCTTTCTAATCTGCCCATGTAACGAGCCTTCAGTTGGTGACACCCAAACCGGACAGTTTTAGGGCACCAGGTGAGAAAACACCCCTAAGGACTTAAATACTCGAGCAGACAAGGCCACGAAACTAAGGTTTTTATTTATAAAACGTACCCCTTTTAGGCGTGAATACTTATGCTTCATGAGGCACAAATACCCAACTTAATCAGAGGATTTATATATATATTTTTTCTTCAAACTTATCTAATTATCTTTTGCATAAATACCAAGGCTTGCTTAGGCCAAAGCACCTAGCTAATCAATAATTAGATTTGTTTATTATTATTTTTTTACATATACTTTTTTATAAGGCATAAGAGTCTTTTTTTAAACCCTAAGTGTGTAAGTGTATTTAGTGTGCATATTTCATCAAGGTAAATATCAAGACTAAATTACTTTCACAAATTTTCTTCCTAACCCTAAAAATCAAACAAGTTATCTGACTTTGACCAAGTATAAGAAATCCTAATTATGATTTTTCTATTCCTTAAAATTGACTTAATTTCTTACAAAAAATATATCAAAATATTGTTCTAACCTTTCAAAAGTTTATATATATATATATATATATATATATTATATATATATATATATATATATATATATATAATATATATATTATATTAGTTATGTTAACCCTAACCCTCCCCCACACTTATCTCATGCATTATCCCCAATGTATGAAAGAAATGTATAGATGCATGAAATAAAATGGAAAAGAGGGAAGTTACCGATACAGGGGTCAAAAAGACCCATAGCCGTTTCATTTACCGGCACCGATTCCAAGAAAGGTTAAGGCGTTGACCATTTACCTTAAAGTCATTTCCATTCTTGGGGTCACTGATCTCAACTGCACCATGTGGAAACACGGTTTTTACAACGAATGGCCCAGTCCATCTTGATTTTAATTTTCCTACAAAAAGATGAAGCTTAGAATTATAGAGTAAGACTTTTTGTCCAGGGACAAAGGTTTTTCTTATGATGTGTTTATCATGAAAAATCTTAACTCTATCTTTAGTGATCCTAGCATTTTCATAGGCCTCATTTCTTAACACCTATAATTCGGAAATTTGTAACTTCCGAAGGTCACCGCCTCAGTCAAGTCGAAAATCAACTGCTTGATTGCCCATAAGGCCCGGTGCTCTAACTCAACGGGCAGGTGACAAGCTTTGCCATAGACTAACCTATAAGGAGACATTCCTAGAATCGTCTTGAAAGCGGTCCTGTAGGCCCATAGGTCATCTACAAGTTTGATGGACCAATCTTCTTTTCGGTTTAGTTCACGGTTTTCTTCAAGATAAGCTTGACTTGTCTATTGAAAACCTCAACTTGCCCACTGGTTTGAGGATGATAAGGTGTGGACAACCTGTAAGTTATGGCATACTTTCGCATAAGAGCTTCAAAAGATCTATTGCAAAAGTGAGTGCCAATATCACTAATGATAGCACGAGGGGTTCCGAAGCGTGAAAAAATGTTCTCTTTCAAAAATTTTATGACAACTTTGTTATCATTAGTTTTACAAGGAATGGTTCTACCCACTTGGACACATAATCCCCACAGCAACCAATATCTATTGGTTTCCAAATGAATTAGGAATGGACCCATAAAGTCGATGCCCCAAACATCAAAGAGTTCTATTCTAGAATTGCGTTGAGGGGCATCATATTTCGTTTTGAGATCCTTCCTACCAGTTGGCATCTAGGGTACGTCTTGCAAAATTCATAAGCATCCTTGAACAAAGTGGGCCAATAGAACCCGCTTTGTAGCACTTTTTCAGCAGTCTTGCGGGGACCAAAGTGTCCACCGCATGCAAGTTCGTGACAGAAGGATAGAACACTCTTAACCTCCTCATCGGGAATGCATCTCCTAATAATTTGGTCAGAACAGTACTTAAAAAGATACGGTTCCTCCAAAAAAATACCGAACTTGGGATAAAAACCGGTATATATCGTTTTTGGACCAATGAGACGGAGTTTGGTTTGTGACTAAGTAATTCACTATATCAGCAAACCAAGGTTCCCTTGAGATAGCTAAGAGATTTTCATCAGGAAAATCCTCATTTATGGGTAATTCGTTGCATGGAGAATTAGGGATTCGTGAGAGATGGTCAGCAACGACATTTTCTACGCCTTTTTTTATCTCGAATCTCAAGATTGAATTCTTGAAGAAGGAGGATCCAACGAATGAGTCGGGCCTTGGCATCTTTCTTCATCATAAGGTACCTAAGCGCAGAATGATCGGTGAAAATGGTGGTTTTGGACCCTAGTAGGTAGGGACGAAATTTCTCTAAGGTAAACACTACTGCCAAGAATTCCTTCTCAGTTGTAGTGTAGTTCAATTGAGCATCGTTGAGAGTTCTACTAGAGTAGTAAATCACATGCTGCTTGTTATCAATGCGTTGTCCTAGAACAGCGCCTATGGTAAAATCGGAAGCATCGCACATGATTTCGAACGGCTTAGACCAATCCGGAGCAGATATGATTGGTGCAGAAATAAGCTCTCTCTTAAGCTTCTCCCAAGAATTCATGCATTCAGTATCG
This sequence comes from Agave tequilana, assembly GCA_038442645.1. NCBI lineage: Eukaryota > Viridiplantae > Streptophyta > Magnoliopsida > Asparagales > Asparagaceae > Agave > Agave tequilana. Next base: position 16,063 of record JAVJIF010016955.1, on the reverse strand, counting down.
AAAGTGAAGGACACATCCTTAGCTAACAGATTAGTCAAGAGCCTAACAATTTGCTAAAATCCTTGATAAATCTTCGGTAGAAACCAGCGTCTCCTAAGAAGGATCTAATGTCCTTAACGCATTTGGGCATGGGAAGCTTAGCAATAACCACAATTTTAGCTCTGTCCACTTCAATTCCTTTCTTGGAAATTTCATGACCCAAGACTATCCATGTTTTACCATGAAGTGGCATTTCTCCCAATTCAATGTCAAATTTTTCTCAGCACAACGTTAGAGGACAAGTTCTAAATGGTGGAGACATTGAGTGAATGAATCTCCGTAGATGGAGAAATCATCCATAAAGATCTCTAAGAATCGTTCTACCATATCAGAGAAAAGACTCAACATGCAACGTTGAAACGTTGCTGGGCATTGCATAAGCCGAAAGGCATTCGACGATAAGCAAATGTCCCAAATGGACATGTGAACGTAGTCTTTTCTTGGTCATCAGGAGCAATAGGGATCTGATTATACCCCGACTAACCGTCCAAGAAACAGTAATACTCGTGACCCGCCAAACGTTCAAGCCTTGATCAATGAAGGGAAGTGAAAAATGGTCCTTACGAGTTGCAGCATTAAGCTTCCTATAGTCGATGCAAACTCGGATCTTCATGGGAAGTCGAGTTTGGACCAACTCTTTGTTCTCGTTTTCCACTACGGTGAAACTGGATTTCTTTGGAACCGCGTGGACAGGACTGACCTATTGGCTATCAGAAATGGGATAGATTATCCCATTGTCTAAGAGTTTGACAATTTTAGCATGAACAGCTTCTTGCATTATAGGGTTTAACCTACGCTGCGGGTCTCTTTTAGGTGTGGCGTCTTCATTGAGATGAATGCGATGTTGAACGATGGTCAGACTTAATCCCTTATATCGGTCATAGTCCAACCAATAGCTTCCCTATGTTTTCTTAGAATTGCTTTAAGATCTTCTTCTTCCCCGTCATTTAAATGGGAGGCAATGATGACAGGAAAGGTCTCTTGTTCGCCTAGATAGACGTACTTGAGATGCGCAGGTAAGGCTTTCAATTCTAAGGAAGAGGAAGGCTCACTGGAAGGACTAGTCAAATTTGTTGGCTCCATTATTGGTGAAATAGGGTTCGAGGCCCAATTCACATCAGAATCTACAACCTGATCAAGATTAAAGTCGTCAGACTCTAACCCGCAGTTACACTCAGTTTCTAGTTCCAATCTTCCCTATGTTCACTTGTTAAGTTCTCAATTAGGTTGACTTCAAATGTTTGGTCCTCAAGATCGCGGGATTATTTTTCTAGATTGAAGACATTGACTTCTCTAGTCATGTCCCCAAAGGTTAACCTCATGGACCCATTCCTACAATTAATGATGGCATTGGCAGTAGCAAAGAATGGTCGCCCTAGGATAACAGGAGTTTGAGCCTATGATTGGAGTTGGACACAGGTTGTGTCTCCAGAACTATGAAATCGACAGGGTAAATAAACTCCCCTACCCGGATCAGGACATCATTAATCTCCCCTTTTGGAACTTTTATTAAACGGTCAGCCAGTTGGATAGTGACTCGAGTTGGATTAAGATCGCCCAACCCGAGTTGTTGATAAACTGAGAATGGAAGCAAGTTGATACTTGCCCCAAGTCAAGAAGTGCACGACTAATCTCGGCTTGTCCTATTGTGCAGGCAATGGTGGGACTACCTGGATCTTTGTACTTGACAGGGATCGGACCCGATAGTAGCTCACTAATGTTAGTGGCTAAGAAGACCTTTTTTGATACATTAGTCTTTCTCTTCTTGGTGCACATGTCCTTAAGAAACTTAGTATAGGAAGGGACTTGTTGGATGGCATCAAGAAGTGGCACATTTATCTTCACTTGATTAAATATCTCAATTATCTTGTCCATGTGTGGATTTTTCTTGTTATTTTTCAGCCTATTAGGAAATGGTACTATAGGCTGGTGCACCTGACTGGTTGACTTATCTTTTTCAGATTCGTCAGAATTGGAAGGATTTGGATTAGATGAGGTGGATACTTGATTGTGGTTGTGTTGAATGGGATTGGTTGGCGTTGACACTTGATTATCAACTCTCTTTCCTGGCCTCAATGTATGAACAACATTACACTGATTTAATGAATGATCCTCAGCCAAATGAGCTTGTTGAGAATTCCTAGGATTGGTTATTGGCTGACTAGGCAGGGTAACCTTTTGTCTCTCATTCTGTGGAGTGGCTAGTTGGCTCATTTGAACCTCTAACCTCTGTATAGTATGCATGAGAGAATCTTAGTTTTTCATGTATCTTTCATGTTTCTCTCAAAGTCAGTCATTCTCCTTTCAAGTTGAGGATTCTGGAAGGAGGATTGTGGAGCTTGGTTGGGAAAGTTTTGTTGATAGTTTGAAAAGTTAGGTGGATGGTTGGGAGAATTATTATGGAAATTGAAAAGTTGGGTTGATGATTGGAAGAATTATTGGCATGATGGAAGTGGCTAGCATGATTTGATCGTGAATGGTCATTGTTATTTTGGCTCCATGAGAAACTAGGGTGATTTCTCCAGCCAGGATTGTACGTTGGTGTGTAAGGATTATTGTTCGGCCTTAAAAAGGCCGCATTCATCGGTTCATGGTATTGTTGCTGAGTTTGAAACACAGGGCACTCCTAAAGCACATGATTCATGGCTTGACAGTAAGTGCAGCCCGGAGTTGGAAATTGGTTTGGGCTGACTTGATTGACTGGACTTGGTTCCTTCGTTTCTAGAGCTTCCAATCTTCTCGCTAGGTTAGCTAACTTAGCCTCATTAGCGATGGATGATTGATAGAATGGAGACCTCCTTTTGAAGAGATGAAGTTTGGATTCCTAGAGGTCTCACTAGTAGGTTCCCATTGATGGTCTTTTCAGTTAGGTTTTCATACAGATCCTATCCTTTATTTTCATCCTTCTACAAGAATCCCCCTTGGCACATACTTTCTAAGAGGGTTTTGGTAGAATAGTCTAAACCGTCATAAAAAATTTGGCATTGTCGTCATTTCTCTATTCCATGATGTGAACATTGGACAAGGAGGTCTTTAAAGCGTTCAAAGTACCTCCAGAACGGTTCACTCGGTTCTTACTTGAATTGCATGATTGTCTTCCTAATGAGAGTGGTCTTATGAATTGGATAGAATTTCTTCAAGAAGACCTTGATGAAACCATCCCAAGATGTGATAGAACCGGTCGCTAAGCTGTAAAGCCATTTCTTTGCTAGGTCTTTAGAGCGAAAGGGACAAATATCAACCTAATAGCATCGTCTACAAGGTGTGGAATTTTCATCATTAGACATACTTCCTCAAATTCTCTTATGAAGAAGTAAGCATCTTCGGACTCTAAGCCATGAAACTTGGGGAGTGTGTTGATAAATTGAGACTTGAGCTCAAAATTGTATTCACCAACCGAAGGAAGTAGAATGCAAGATGGAAGTGAGGTTCTAATGGGATAGAACCTATCCTACAATGATGTTGATTGAGCCATTACCGGATCTGGTCTTGGTTCAAACTTGGGTGGTGATGTGTTTCTAGTCAACCTAGATGAATTAGGGTCTCTTGACCACACTTGCATACACAAACACAATCACAATCACAAATAAGTTTACCAACAGTCAACAAGAGTAATCAACCAAGCCTAATCTAAGGTAACCTTGACCTAGACAACTCCTAACTGGTTGATTGTCCACAGGAGGTATAATGTAGACTTTGACCACAAGCTAATCAGCCAGGTCAAGGCAAGATTAGTGGGAGGTTATCCGTCAAAGACGTTCCTTAATTAAGTAACCACCAACCTTCGGGCTTTCGGCCCTCAATCCCCTTCCTAGACACTGATTTGGTAGGAGTCAAATTCTAACACCTTCCCTCTTAGGTTAATCTCCTAGTGAGTTCGAGATGTCCCTATGGCCAACGTCTATCAGCTTTTACTTAGGCTTAGGTTGTGCGTGCTTGGAGATGGTTTATGGGTTAAGGAAGGGTAATGACTTCCCCACCTTATCTTGAATTGGGTTTTGCCCTTAGAATTTATTGTGCAAAGTGTGCAAGATACAGAAAAGTAACATTCAAAAGCAAAAATATCACCCAAGAATGTTTCCTAAACTATATGCTATGCGTACGTACCTTGTCTCCAGCTCTCTTCAACAGTAATTATAAAATAAACGTAATTAGATAAATGCCTAGAATGCAAGTCTAAACGTTTTTTTAAGCAATTAGCAATCACTCAAATTACTGTTGGATTAAAATAGGGATGGTGGATAGCAGATATAGCAAGATTATAACGTACAAAAACTTAAGTTTTTGCGAGCAATATGTCCTGCAAAAAAAATTTTAGTAGTCCAACAAAATCTTCAACTTTTGCAACGCAATTTCTTGAAATTCTGTTTCCTACTTTCGAGAGTAGGGGCACAGAATTTGTAAGTCTTCTCTTGCAAAACTTGAATGCTAGATCTGAATATTCAAGTCCTTGAAACACACACCAAACTTGTTAAAAAATAAATACACCGTTCCCTCCCCGGCAACGGCGCCAAAAATTGATTGTAAAAATGAAAGAACAATGAAAGAGTTAAGAAATTACCGTGTAGCTTGTGGCTAACGGGTCATGTCCACGAGGAGGAATGCGATGAAAGCTTTTCGATGTTTCGTTTAATAACAAAGAATTATGCTCGTTTTTTTAATTGAAAAGAGAATGGAAAGAAGGAGATGATTAAAAGAGAAATTGCAACTTTAGTGAAGGCTTTGGAGAAGGTGATTCAAAAGCTCGAAAATTGTTTGGTTGATTTTAATAAAGAAGAAAATCTGGGCTCACTATCTCACTACTCAACCGTTTATTCTTCTATTGAAATCCTTAGTGCCTCAACTTGATCATAGGCAAAACTTAAGGTTGACTTTAGAAAGTTTGAAGTAAAGCATATAAGATGGTTGAAAAAGTTCACTCTTTTCTTTAGGAAACCGTTTTGAATCGAATGTTAAATCATCAAGCGCGAAGAAGCAAGTATGGAATAAAAACAGTTCAAGAAACTTTCTAAAAGAAGTAGGAGTTTAAAAATCCAAACCCATCCTCATGTGCCTTCAAAAACACTTTCAAGAAGAAAGGCTTTAAGTTAGGCATGCAAATGATTCATTGGGTCTTTTTCATTAAAATCAGTAAAGAAGAAGAATTCGAGAGAGGTACAATAGTGAGCCCAGAAAACCGATTTAGCTACTCATGGGAAACAAGAAACAATGCAAATAATTAAAGTAAAACATACCGTAAAATGAGTAGAAGAAAATGGAGCTCGACTCTTATATTGATGTCACTTCAATCTTCAAGTTACAAGCACTCAATTCCTCTCTCTCACAAGTTTTTGTACTGAACTACAAATTGTAAAACAAAATACAACTTTTACATTATCTAACAAAGAGCCTAAATCCTTAAAGAAATAACAAAAATTCTAATCCTAGTCTTCGCTCCTTTTTGCTCTGTTGAAACTGGTATTTATAGGGAAAAATCAAAGGGGGGAGATCCCGGGAAGATTGGGGGAGCAAACGCTCCCCAACCTCTTTAACAAAGCCGCGAAAACGCGGCTAGGGCCGCGTTTTCGCGGCCCTGGTGTGGCCAGATGGTCACACCCAAGGGGTGGGTGCTCCTGGTTTGGTGATTCTCCTGTATCTTCTTCTGGTTTTCTCATTTCTGCTCCAAGATTTGACGAAACAGCCTTTGATTGTTGGCTTCAACCGCTTGATTCAGGGAGGATTCTTTTCAACCGGTTTTCAACCTCTCTGATATGCCAAGATTTGTCCTGATTTCTTGATTTCGAATTTATTCTGAATTAAATCAGAATTAGATGGGCTTTTGGCTTGTTTCTCCTTCCTTTCTTTTAGCACTTGGGCCTACATTTAACAAAGAAGAAGTAGACTTATTAATAGGATTTATTAGCTAAAAAGTATGGTAAGGTGACATTGTATATGCAATATATGTGACTGATCAAGCGACTACCAGCCCTTCTCGAAGTGGATCATTTCGGATAAGCAACTGCCAACGTCTTTTTGGAACACGTGTCAGCTGCTCCAATATGTTCCTCTTGCTTATAATCAAAGCTTCAACTTGAAAATCAAGGGCAATTTTTTGGTCTCTATCATCAAGATGAAAGAATGGGGACCATAATTCACTGCAATACAAACAGGAAGCAAGTTAGCATTAAATCAAAAAAGGGATGGAATGCTAAGTCAAAATTCTTTGGGCGAAGCAATTCAGATCCGACCCAGTTGCGCCTTGAAGACGGATTTCAGTTAAGCAGAGCATAGCTTCGCTTGCACACTAATGATAGACTAGCTCAGCATAAGCCAAGTCTTAGCCCCGCCCAAGGCAGTTAGGCTAGAGAAGCCTCAAAAAGGACCAAGTCCTAGCCTCGCCTATATGGCTAGGCCAGACTGGCCCAAAGGGACGCAGTCTTGACCCCACCTATATGGCAAGACTGGCTCAACCTTGAAGAGGCCAAGTCCTAAGCCTTGCCTATATGGCAGATTTAATAGATCAAGGTAGGAACTCTGCATGGAAAGATCTTTCCCTGATCGAGCGAGAATGATAGCTTCACCGAGAAGCTAGAAAATAGGGCTGAAACCCTTTTCTAAACTTTTCTGAAAGTCAGCCAAATGCAGAGGCAAGGGAAGTCAATCCCTGAAATAGCTGGTAAAGCTAAGAAAATTAAGGGAGAGAAACTCCCTAAAATCACCAGTTTATGGTAAAAGTCTCTGGATGACCGGGACTCACCAGCTCTGGTCGGGTAATGACCAGAGTGAACGTTCCTACTAATTCAGAGACCTCAGTCTCCTTTCCTAGGCAATAAGGAGATGTCATGAACAAACTTTTTAGAAAGAGAAAAGTATATTTCTCTGAGAAGGACTACAAGTGTCCTATTTATAGGCCTCATGGCCTGACCACGCCACTGCTACTTCAAGCCTAGGAGTACGGGTGAAGTTAAAGCATTTAAATGCTTAGCCTCAAAAATGGAAATACTCTCCCTCGTTAATGCAAGAGAAGTTATTTAACCTCGAAAAAGGGAGCAATCCTTCTCGTAACTCGCAAAAAGCAGTTAGCCTCGGAAAAGGAACGTCATTCCAGCCCGATTTGAAGCGAAGCCACTCCGGATGACCCAAGCGCGAAGCTATCCATAAGCGCGAGGCTACCCAGAAGCGCGAAGCTGTATGGAGGCGGGTTGTTACAATTCCTCGGCGAATCTATTCCAACCCGAAAGCAGAGTTAAAGGCGAGATCGAATTCAACTACCAAGGCGACGTTCACATTCACAACCCATCAATCAAACAGTTCAAAGTATTTCAGAATCTGAACCATTCCACTGCAGATTCACGAAAACTTTGAAGGGGGTCTTGTTGACACTCGAAAAAGACAGAGCTCCCCATTCATCTTCAGCCGGTCAGAACAACGTCTAACTTATTGACATCTACAAAAGATAAGTCGAAGACAAGCTGATGACCAGAGGCAAGGCAGCAACATGGACATTACTAATCCAGTAAAGCAGATAGTAAGTCAAAGTTGCCTTTGAAGAAGACCTGAGCAGGCCCAAAGACACTAAGTTAGCTCAATACTTAGTCTCACACGAGCCCAAGAGATGAGCGATCTTGCTTAGCTTCGCAAGAATTCCATCATAGCTCTGCCATGGGCTAACTTATAGCTTCGCCCTGGGGTTTTCCATAACTCCGCAGAAAGCTAGCTAACAGTTTCGCTAGACGCTCTGCGAAGCCACGCGAAAAAAGTAAGCTAACTTATAGCTTCGCTAAGAGTTTACTCCTAGCTTCGCCAGAAGCTTCCCTTAGCTCCGCTACGAGCTTATTGGATTAGCCCCGCTGCGGGTCTTTTTATGCTCACCTTTGACCAAATAAATCTCCAGATGAGATCATGTTGATTGAACAAATTTGGCAGTTGCTTGCCATGACCTTTGACTCTCCCAATCAGGTGAGAAGATCAGGGGAGATCTCTCAATTAATTAGAGAAGATCAAGGGAGTATCCCTCGTTTAGCGGAGCGAATCAAGGGATTAGCGCTACATGCTATTCCTAGCTTCGCAGAAGCTGTTTCTAGCCTCGCAATAAGGCAACTTTTCGGATGCAAAACAGATTGACTCAATCTGTTTTCAGATTTTCAGGGCGATTATACCCATGTTCTCCCTATAAATAGCCTAGGAGAGACGGGCAAGGATAGAGAGGAGATTGGCTCGAGAAGTAGCAAGAGGGCTCTACCGATTCTCTGTTCTCCGATTCCCCGCACCAAACGAGAAGGGAGTCCTATTAGGAGGCAGTTCGATCATCTGACCGATAGCATCGTCAAAGGGATAAAGTGATCGCGCGCTGATCAGATTCCTACCGGCACATTTTCGTAGAAATCTCAGAGGAGATCTACCTGTAATTTTCTTTTCAATTACTTGTAATTTAGCTCCTCGATCTCTTTTGTAAGTTTTCCCCTTTGCAAAATCAATGAAAAACATCCACCTCTTATTCGGATTCGCTCTTCGAGTCCCAAGTAGTTTTCAAGGCCTTCTTTTCATAGGGCTTCTTAGAGGTTGAGGGTTTGCTTTTGGTCTCTAGACAATCGGCAACGAAATATCCAGATTTCTGGCAATTGTAACAAACAATCTTCTTGTCCTCCTTCCCTTGTCATCTTCTTCTATTGTTGAATTTAGCCTTGTTGTACATCCTCCTAATATTCTTCACAAGAAGGGATAAATCTTCATCATCTTTTTGGTCATGATCATCATCATCATTGGAGATGGTAGGAGTGGATTTGAAAGCTATTGATTTCTTTTTTAGTAGTGTCTTCTCCTCTCTTACTTTTTTTTTATCTCATGGGTCTTGAGATTGCCAATAAGAATAATGAGCTTCAACTCTTCTTTATCATTGAGCTCTTTCAATGTTGTGGCTTTGACTTCCTATGATTGTGGAAGAGCGTGAATGACCTTTCTCACTTTTGATCACTGTCAATAGCATCACCTAAAGAAGTAAGATCATTTCTGATTTTAGTAAACTTTGTGATCATGTCATCAATAGATCATTTTCATTCATAGCAAAAATTCTCATATTAGAAACGCAAGAGATCAATCTTCGCTCTCTTGACTTGTGATGTCCCTCGTATGTGACAACTAAGTGTAACAAATCTCATTGGCGGAATTACAATGAATTACCCTAATATATCATCATCATTCAAGGCTTGAAGCAATACATAATGAGCTTTTGCATTGGCATCAAATTTCTTGGTGGTAATTTCGGACCATGTATTTTCATCACCATCGGTATACTAAAGGTTTGGTCATCGCATTTGCAACCCGGCTGCCTAAGGATTACAAGAATACGGTCATCTTAACTGTTCATATGAGAAAGTGAATGCCATCAAACTTGGATAGAATCTTAATACCTTCGGCCATGTAAGTTAGTGTGAAAAGCAAAGTGATAGTGCAAATGAAATAATTAGCAAAAAGGATCTCCCTAAGGTGATTAAACCAAAAACTAGAGTCCAAGCTCTGTACCAATTGAAAGTACACCTAGAGGGAAGGTGAATAGGTGTAAAACTAATCTAATGGCAAATTATGCGGATTTTATAATGAATGATGCAAACGGTCAACTCAAAATAAGAAATGAAGTCGGATTCCCCGTAAAGGGCTCTAGAACTTCTCCTCTATATTCCTTCAGATTAGGAGTTGAGGTGCGTAATTGCCTTATTGTTGAAATGAGTGAAACCAACAAGCAAGTATGTTGAATATGATGCAAGCAATGAATAGCAAATACAAGAGAAGTAATAACAAAAGTGCAAGTAATAGCAATAGAGTAAGAGCAAGAGAAAACGCGATCGCAAGCACAAGAGATTTGTTTCGAGGTTCAAGCACAAAACTCTACGTCCCTGCCTTCACCGCGTAAAGTATTTCACTATCCACTAAGGATCTTTTCACAAAGGAGCCTCCACAAAGGAACTACAATGGTTTACACAAAATCGAAGTATATAACTACAACTCTCAATTTTTTACAAAAGATGAGCACAAAGCCAATGAGATTAACAAATTCTTGGTGACCACAAAGATCACAAACACTCTCTTTTACAATTTTCTATAATATAGAATGAGAAGTGAAGCTCAAAAAGTTTGTGAGAGAGAGAAAATTCAGTTGAAATGAATAAATTTAAGAGCTGAAAACAAACTGAAATTGATTTGAAAATGTGAGCACTTGAAACTTGAAAGTTAGAAATTTTCTCTTTTGAATATACTTGATTTTTCAAAAAAAAATTCAAAACTCTAGATTGTTTAATCCTCTCCCAATGAGTTATATATATAGGCAAGTGATAAATACTGTTAGAAGAGCCTATTAGGTCATTAGGAGAGAGATTAAGTCCAAAATAGACAAAAATACCAGTTGGAGAATAAGTTAAAAATTCTAGATTTTGAAACTAGTCGTTACTGTAACTCTACCAAAACATTGGTCGACCGGCCGGTCGACCGGTAGTTCAAAACTTTGAACTAGCCTTTAGGCATCTGTCAACCGCCCGGTCGACCAATCCAAAGCAAGACTTAGGTGTGACAATCAGTCGACCACCCGGTCGACCGCTAGGTTTGTCGGTCGACCAGTCGGTCTTCCAACAACATGCACAACATGCACAGACAATCACCCAATAATAACCACGAGGTCCAGTCGATCGGCCGGTAGACTGACTAAGCCTAAAAACATTTTTCAGAAAGTTTTTGAAATCAAACTCATTTTTAAATATTTTGTATTGGTTTAAAAAGTGTTTTGGCAATATATAGGCTATGTGAGACATGATAGAAATATGATATATAAATTTGGAAAAATATGAGACATGTATCAAACACCAAACTTTGTAAAACCAAAACTAGAAATGAAAACTTGTATTTTTTGTGTAACTTCTTGAGCATCAATTCTACATTCTACTTTAATAAACTATTTTCTTACATAGGTTTAATATATCTTCAAGCAATTTTCAAGTGGGCTTCTTCAAAACGTCAATCTTGATTGTCCTAACTTGAATCCCATCCTTAAGTAAACTTAAAACTTCAAAACCTTCCTTTTGAAAAAGAAACACTTTGAGTCCTCTTGAACCCTGAAAAGTACTGAAACACTTGAACTTTATTTGTATCGAATAACTTCATGTGATTTGTAATCATCAAAACAAAAATTGGAGAGTGTACCCTTGGGCCAACAGTCGAGGTGAAGAATTGTGAGGAGAGAGTGTAAAATCTTATTAATAGAGTTTTTTTAACTAATTAGAAAAGATGATGCAGAAATCAGAGTTCAATGGAGTATGATAGAAGGCCAGATACAGCCGAAGATAGGGGACTGGCCGAAGACAGAAGGTCGGTCGACCGGCCATGCACAAAATGCACAAGAAAGTTGTGGTCAACTGCTCGGTCGAACGCCCAGAGGAAGCAGTGGCAGTAAATGGAGTCAGTCGACCGACTGAGATGCCAGAGTCCAACAGAGAGTTGGCTCTATGCATATTTGCCCAGCGGTCGACCGCCCAGTCGACCACAGCAAGGAGCCGGTCGACCACCCGGTCGACCGGAACGCGTGTTCTGGGTTTCCTAATATGATTCTGGATTCGTTTATGATCCGAATTCAGATCCATTGGTTTCATTTTCTTCAAGGATTCTCTGGCTATATAAAGAGGGGTATTGTCCTCAACTATTGTATCCAGTAATTGATTAATTAATAAGATCTCTCTCTTTCTGTCTCGATAACGTAGCCAATTGCCGAACCTCGTTAAATCTTTGTGTTCTCACTTTATTTCTCTTTGTTTCGTGCAATTATACTCTGGTGTGCTTCTAGTCTCTGTTGCTTAGATTCCAACAAAAATATCCAACACCATCACAGTACACAATCATTTTATAACAAACGGTACTAAATAATAGTGCCCCCGAGACTAGAATCCTGCTTCGCCTTATAAAAAGAAAAAGAAAAGGTGTAAAAAAGAAAAAACAAAAACAAAAACAAAAATGTTCAAATCTGTGTGTTACCGCTCATCTTTCAATCTCCCCAACTCCCTCCCATTCTCCACAACTTGTGCGCCATTTCTGACCAATCTAACTCCCTCCCAATATAACTCCCTCCTAACCTCCCACATCCGCTCCAACGACCCTAACTCCGCCCTCCGCCTCTTCCTCCGCCTCCACTCTAACTCCCTCCCCCTTGACTCCTACTCCTTCCCTCCGGTACTCTCCGCCTGCTCCTCCCTCCACCTCCCCTCCCTGGCCCCACAACTACACGCCCTCATGTCCAAGTCCTCTCCCTCAACTTATCCCCCGTCCCCTTCACCTCTCTCCTTGACTGCTACTCCAAGTCCGGCCGCCTCGCCGAAGCCCTCACGGTGTTCGACGAAATGCCTGACAGAGACGCCGTCACCTGGAACTCCCTCATATCATGCCTTATCCGTGACAATCGCATGGCTAATGCAATTAGAGCTTTTCACTCCATGGTTGAGGACGGAGTCCGCTTCACCGACTTCACATTGTGCTCCATACTAAAGGCCCTCAGTGAGTTGCAGGGTTTACGACAAGGAATGCAGATTCATTCATGGGTTTGTATTGCTGGTTGCTGGTCGGTTGTGATGGCGACTGCTCTTGTGGATTTCTATGCAAGGTGCGGGAGGATGCAGGATGCGGTTCATGTGTTTGATGGGTTGAGGTGTGAGAAGGATGTCGCGATTTACAATGCTCTGCTTGGTGGGCTTGTATTGAACCGGCAGTATGGAGATGCTTTCTTGACGCTCAGAAGGATGAAGCCGAATGCGAATGCGATTTCTTGTGCTCTCGATGCGTGTGCAGAGTCGTCGAGTTTGGAGTATGGGAAACAGATACACAGCGTGATGTTTCGTCATGGGTTTGATCAAGATACGATCTCATGCAATGCGCTTCTGGACATGTATGCAAAGTGTGGGCAAATGACTGCGTCTCGTTTGGTCTTTGATCACATTGTTGAGAAGAATGTTTTTTCTTGGACTAGCATTATCGATGCCTATGGCAGTCATGGACTTGGAACCGAGGCATTCAATTTGTTCAAGAAGATGGAGAAAGAATCGGATGTTTCACCTACTAGTATCACATTCTTTCGGTTCTCTCAGCTTGTGGTCATTCAGGCTTGCTGGAAGAGGGAAGACAGTGCTTCGTTTCTATGACGGACAAGTATGGCCTTGAGCCGGGTCCTGAGCATTATGCTTGTTATATTGACTTGTTAGGCCGGGCTGGGAGGATCGAAGAGGCATGGAATATTTTTTGTAGTCTTGATAAGGCGACAAGTGGAGTTTGCATAACTATGCTTTATGCTTGCAAAGTTAGCAAGGACTTTGTGCGGGGTGAGATTGTTGCACGGCGTCTTCTAGAGCTGGACCCTGAGAATCCAGGGATATATGTACTGATCTCAAACTTCTATTCAGATGTCGGAAGGTGGGAAGGGGCCGAGGATCTGAGAAAGGAGATGAGAACCAGAGGGATGAGAAAGGAGGTGGGCAGCAGTCAAGTTCAGCTCTGACATTGAGTCTGGGACTTCAGGTTAGCTTGTTTTCGAGGATTTGGAGAGAGAAGGCAAACATATGCTAAAATTTTTCAAGGATTCATGTGCTCTTCAGCTCGGCAAGCAGATACATCATACATGCTTGAGTTACTGTTGTCAGTTAAGACTTGCAATGGACACAGCTCTTTTACACTTTTTACCTCGGTAACTGGAGATGTGTGGCAGTTTCTTGTGCTCTCAGTTGAGTTCCCTCTGTCCTCCGAATTTGGCTCGTTGGTTCGGTTTTGATAAGATTTTGTATATGTTTCTTGATGGGGTCAGTGAGAAGAATGGTGTGGTGCTGATGAGCTTCATCTATGTACGCCTCTGACAGTGATAGGCTTAAAGCAGTGAATTGTTCACAATGGGAAGAATATCTCTGTTTCTCTCAGCTTTGTGGTGAAGGGACTGCTGCTTATCTGCGAGGGACAAGCGTGGTTGAAATTAGCATCATGTCGTTATATCATGGATTTGTTTGGCGCATAGGCATGATTAAAGAGCACTCGTTCAGTTCCAATAATGTCGATAACTGGCTGGTTTGTGCTTGTGGCAGTGCATAATGCTTGCAGAGCTAGCAAGAGTTGAGATTGTGGCACAGTGTCTTTTCGAGCTGGACCCGGAGAATCCCTTGGTTTGTGCCTTGATATCCAACCTTTACATGGATGTTGGAAGGTGGAGGATGGAAAGGCCAACAGGGGCCGAGGGCGTGTGTCCGTCAAAGTTTGCAGTTGGATAGTCACGATTAGGGATGAGAATGGACGTGTTCATGGGTCCCTATTAGACGTGTTCAATGGAAAATTTTCTATAAGAAAAATGGGAGCTATGAAAAATTTTCTATAAGAAAAATGGGGACTTATGGACACGTCCATTCTCATCCCTAATCACGACCAGGGTTCATTCATGAAGAGATGAAAATGACATTGCTGGGAAACGGATGCAGAAAATTCTGCCAGGCTTTATATGTTATACTCTCCTTTAGGTGAAGTTTGTATCTCCTTATGATGTCAATGAGAAAAGAAAACGGCAGGTTTTGATTTCCTTCATTCTTTTTCTTCAGGAGGTTGACAATGGGGAAGGGAGGATGAGTACTTCAATGTGTTGGCCTGCTTGCCTTTCTTCATCTTGCTTGCGTTTGCGTGCATGTCCACACTCTAGCTGTCTAATTTCTCATCGTTGCTTCTCCATTTAATTTCACAAAATTATCATGAAATTTTATTTGACATTTTAAGAACTTTAAAAAAATGTAATAAACTACCGTGAACTTTCATGAAGACCTAGTCTTTCATTGTGTAGTGGTCAATTTCCGACTTCGAAATCACGCCACGTGTTCATTTAGCACCAAACAAGCGAGGGACACGTGCCTACTTTTAGAAACTCTGACCGAGAGTCCCCATTCGATCAAACCCCGAGGGCTTATACAGTTAAAGAAAAGAGATAGAATCAGCTGTGAGAATCTCTATCTCTAAATCAAATCTCTATTTGAACTCGGCAGTTACAGTTCGGGGACAGATCAACCACATCTATACTAAACACAAACTACCAAATAAAAAAGGACTCTCACCCAATCAGTTTAAACATGGATGTTCAGCCCTACCGCTCCTGAGATAAGCAATTAAATATTTTAAACAGAGCTGAACACTCCAACCTTATCTAAATAGACATTATTTGTAGAAATAGTAGATCCCTTCCAATATGGAGGGGACGATTTTTTGAATCCAGAAACCTAACACACCAGAGAATCTTACCTGTAATCGCCATTGACATAATGAAATTTCTCTCCCCCTCTCTATGGTTTTTTCCCTTTCGGTTTTTTCACGTAAGTTTAGTGTGTTTGTAATTGTTTTCTGTGATTTGATTAAATCCATCCCCAGTATTTTAGTGTGTGGACTGATTCGTTAGGAATTACCCACTGCATTTTGGTGCTTTCATTGAGATTTTGAATCCTTACTCACATGTCTCCACATCCAATACATTGACCCATCCTTTAAACAACAACCTCGCACAACGATCATGGCGCACAAGAACACCACCCATCATGACGTCACGCTTATGACGAATTCGATCCATCAGTTCTCTCCCGCGGACAACTTGTACAGATGGTGATCGACTTGCGACGACGGTTGGACGAACACCGGGCGAAGGCCGATCGCAAGTAAGAACTAGTTGTCATCCATTGCGATACCGCAGAATGCGAACGAGAGACGGTAACACAACTGGATAATTCAGTTGCTTATGCAGAAAAAGATCATGCGAGAGACGCAACAGCAAGTTGGGTGTCAGGGAGACTCAGGTGGACACTTCTCCCGGGGTCAACCAACACCCAGCGCTCCGACCGACCTACATTTCAAGCTAAACAAAATGCGCTCCAAACTAACCACTCTGCATGAAATCCTGAGAACCTTCAAGCTGACAGCTCGCGGAAGCGTACAAGGGGACATCATGCTCTAACTCTCAAGAAGAACGCTTTCCTGAGAATGGCAAAGACCGAGGATGCCTCAG